>CM021104.1:264909548-265029371 GCA_007115665.2 Sequoiadendron giganteum | reverse complement strand
ATGTGATGGCAATATATGACTATTTATGCTTATATATATATTTTTTGCTTTTCTAATGTATGAATTTGATGTGGATGTATGAATCATACTTTATCTCGATATGATGTGGTTTATGTTGATATATGAATGCCCCATACATGATAAATGATCTTTTTATTGGTTTATTATCATCATGATATATTTTGATGGCATTTGTTGATGTAGTATGGATATGGTGTTGATGATGTTTGATGATGGATAAATATTAATGAGAAGAAATATTGGTGATGTATAGAAATATTATGCTTAGAATAAATATGATGATGGATAGAATTATGATGTTAATTAGAAGAAGTATTGATTATGGATAGAAATGTGATGTTGTTAGTTGTTGATGAGTTTGTTTTTCTTTACTCTAGAAACTTTGTGGTTTGAATAATCCTATTTGATGTAGCGAATAGATACGATGCACCAAGGTATGAATTAACAAGGTAACTTTGTATCGTTTCGGTGAAATTTGAATCCACAAAAAAAGAGTATTTTTTCTCATACCAGATATACGAAAACTTTGTTTAAAGTATAGGGGGGTTGCATGAAAAAAAATTTGACCAGTCACACAGAGAGGTATAGAACACCTAACATGTAATTGCTTCATTAACTATTTTAATACAACTTCCATACTTAATAAAGTAAGTATTTGTCATGGTAGTATTACAAAAATATCTTAAAAACAACAAATCAAAATGACACTCAATTTCTCCCATTCCTTCTCTAAATCCCTATGGACATCCTCGAGAGATCTTGGGAATGAGTTAACAAAATAAATCACAAAAACAAGACCACAAAAAGATAAAAAAATGTTGCACTATCACTTGCCATAAATTTTTGGGGGTGGGACTATTATCCTTTGTTGATCATTTCTATCCTAGGAACGGATCCGTTAAGGCATATCTCAGGATGTTGTTGGGACTTGTAAAAAAGATAGGTAGTTGATACTTTGGTATTGTTTTCATCTGTTCATAGTCAAATCTTACGTGATTTTTTTTCTTGAAAGTTCTATCTTTAGATGTTTTATTTGTTTGTTTATTCTATTAATCAAAGGATGATTGTGATGATTTGTTTATTATGGGTGAAATTTTTAATCCAGATTTTGATGACGGGATGTGTCTTTTTTATTTTCTATGTTTTATGATGTTTTTTTTGTTGTTTTTAGGGAATGAACCTAGGGAATTAGGGGCTCATAAAAGAGAATCCTTTCCTACGTTGTACATGCAGAGGCTTGTAGTTCACTTGGTTTGACTATTTTGACCTTTTCTATTTTGTGAATGGTTTTTGGATTTTGTATGTTGTATATGTTTTTAGGATTTTTTATATTTTTTGACAAAGTTGAAAGAAAGCATGTTGGAAACCTAAGGGTAGTGACCTAGGGTCTCGGGGGCTATAAAGCCTTGCCTACATTGCACATGCAGAAACCATGTAGTTCGACCATTTGATTCAAAGAATGAATTATTTTTAGGTAAACAACATTGATAATTTGGATCAATATTTCATTTTTGTGTCTAGAGGATATGTTGTGGGAAATCTACTTGAACTAGATTTAAGTTCAAGAAAATTTTGATATCTTAGACTATTTGAGTGAAGGAATCACCCAATGATTTTTATTTTTTATTGTTTTATAGTGCTTTTGACTTTTGTTGTTTTATGACCATGATTGGATGTTGCAAGATCTAATCCAAGACTAGCTTTAGGAAGTTTCCCCCAATAAAACAACTCTCCTTAATCAGTGAGAAGCCATGGTTGGATACATGATTTATGAAATTGATGGGTGGATGTTGTGAAAAAGGTACTAATAGATAATGATGCAAGTTTTATTCAAACATAGCACCTATTTTCCATTTTTTCACTACAATACTTATTCTAGGAGTGCTACAAAGTGGGTTTCACTCAAAGAAACTTTTATTTCTCTTTACTATTTTTCTTGCTTTTTGATTTTTTTATATTTTTTATCTCTTTTTTCTATTTTTTTAGATTTTTACCCTTTTGCATGGGGTATTCTGATGCACTTCATGTATAGAAATTCTTGAGGTGGCTACTATTTAGTGGTTTGGCTAGAGGTTCTCTTTTGGGAGTAGCCAACTAATATGCCCCAGAGCCATAACTCACTATGATGATGAATTGGCCTAACTAGTTGGGTTCAAATTTGCCTTTGTCATCCTGATTCAATTGTATCTTATAATTCTCCTTGAGGAAAAAGTCACCAACTTGAAATTTCTTGCCTTTGATTCTCTTTTCATAGCTTTGTTAGAGCCGATTTTGATAAACCTATAGATGGTTTAACATGCTCAAATTCCTTTCATCTAGCAGCTCTAATTCATTTATTTTGGATACTATATATTCTTCATTGCTAACAATGCCTTTTAATGAGACTCACAATGCCTTTTAATGAGACTCACAATGAGGGGATCTCCACCTCGATAGGTAATACAACCTCTGATATGTAGACCAAGGAAAATGGTGTGGCCCATGTAGGTGTGTGAATGTTGGTTCGATAAGCCTAGAAGGTTGGGTTTAGTTGCAAATGCAAATCACGACCGACATCATTGACAGTCTTTTTTAATATTTTTAGGATTTTTTTATTTGATGCCTCAACCTAACCGTTTCCTTGAGGATAATAGGGTGTGGAAAATATATGTTGGATAGAGAACTTGGAATAGAGTTCTTGAACATCTTGATTCTTGAATGGGGTGCCATTGTTCATTATAATTATCTGTGGTATTTCATACCTACAAATGAGATAGTTCAAAATGAATTTTGATATATTTTTTCTAGTGATATAGGTCAATGGAATTTCCTCTATCTATTTAGTAAAGTACTTTATTTCTGTGATAATGAATTTATGTCTATTAGATGAAGCAGGTGATATCTTATCTACTAGGTCTAATCTCGATTGCGAAAAAGTCCATCGAGTTGTGATGGGTCTCAACTCTTGTGCTGGGTCATGAACTAGATCACTGTGTTGCTGACATTATCAGAACCTTATAGAATGTTGAATGCAGTCTTGCTCCATGGAGGGCCAATAGTATCCCATTCTGATCAACTTTTGGACTAAGTTAGTTCTACTAGAGTGCGATCCACAAATACCTTTGTGGACCTCTTGTAAGGTCATTTGTGCTTCTTTTGCGTTAAGGCACTGGAGTAACATACCATCTAGACTACGACGATATAGGGTTTCTCCTAGGATCATAAAGCGAAAAGTTATACACATGAAGGTTTTCTTCTAAGTAGTCGTTAAGTCAAGTGGTATGATACCACTCTAGATATAGTCAAAAGTATCTTAGTACCATGGGAAGTTAGGACCAACAACAACACATACCATTTCTGATTCTGGGATTTTGAATGCAGGCACCACTGTTTGTGAGGAAAAAACCAGAGTCGTCATTAGGTTATTATAAAGTCCCAAAAATCAGCTTAAGTCATAGATTTTAATTTTAGTTATTCTCTATCCCTTTTCCAAAAAGTCTTTTAGAATAGGATCATCATACAAAGAACCAACTCACTTTGGAGATTCCTTCTTTGTTCAGATCACCCACATCTAAAGAAGGTTTCCATGTGTCATTAGATTGCTGAATTTCATAGTCATCACAGTGCAAATCTAATTGATAACAGTAGATGCATAAAGTATCATCTCATTTTTTGGAATACATGGCATGAGTATAGGAGTAAGTAGCTTCTCCTTGAATTTTTGGATTGCTTGATCACATCTCCCATCCCACTTGAAGGTGATTTCCTTATGTAGGAGATGACTGAAGGGGTGCCAGTTGTCTACAAATTGTGCGATAAATTTCTTGATGGATTGTAGCTTCTCTTGTAGGCTCCTTACCTATTTTAGTTTCTTTGGAGGAGGCATCTCTATTATAGATTTTACCTTTGTAGAATCCATTTCTATCCCTCTTCTTGACACTATGTACCCCAAAAACTTTCTAGATGCTACTCTGAATAAATACTTCTTAAGGTTGACCTCATATTGTACTATTCCAATCGATCAAACACCCTTGCTAGAATTTTCAAGTGATTCGCCCTTTTGGCTGATTTTTCTAGAATTTCATCCACATAGTCTTACATTATTGTGTGTAGCATATTGTGGAATATGGTCATCATCGCTCTTTGATAGGTTTCTCCTGCATTCTTTAGACCAAAAGGCATCACATTCTAGTAGAAATTTTCCTAAGCACAAGTGAATTCTATTTTGAATTGGTCATTTGGAGAGATCTTTATATGTTTGTATCCAGAGAAACCATCCATTAAGGACATCTCATGTCCTACTGTTATATCTACAATCATGCTTATGCTTGGAAATTGGAAGTCATATTTTTGACAAGCTTTGTTTAGGTCTTTGAAGTCTGTACATATCCTTATGCCCCTAGTAGGTTTGGACACTGGTACTAAATTTGATATCCTTTGTGGATAGTTAATGGGTTTGATGAATCCCACATCTAGCATCTCCTTTAGTTCTACCTTTACGAGTAATGCTATCTAAGGATGCATTTTTTTGAGTTTTTGCTTGATAGGTTTTGCTCCAAGGATGACAACTAGATGATGTACTACTAGTGTTGGATCTAGTTCAAGCATGTTAGCATAGGTCAAGGCAGAGTTTACCTTTCTCCCATTGATGAATGTTGTGAAATTTTCTTTCTCCTCAGGATCAAGTGATGCTACATGGTATGTTATCCTTGGGTCCTTTGCCATGCCAAAATTTATGGAATCTGTCTCTTCTACAAGGAGTGTTGATCTCTCTTGATATTCTGATATGGGGAGATTGAATCCTCTATCCTTAGGTGCCTCTGGGAGCTTTTCACCTTTGGATGTGTCCTTTATTTTTCTCTTTTCTAGATCTGATAGAGCCACAATGTGGTTTTCCCTAGGTGATCGTATTTTAAATTTTTTCTTTCATTTTTGCGATTGGAAGATTCAATCTTTCCACCAAAGTATGCCTCCTATTTGAGCTCCATAATAAATCCTGATTTGTGATCTCCAACTAGTATATGTTTGAAGTCCCATGAAATCTATAATTTCCTCATCATTTTGGAATTGATCCAGAACAGGTGTATGTTGTTGTTGATCCCAATCTATGAGTTATGGGTAATAGAGTGGGAGGCTATCATCTTGGTCTAAAAAGCTTATGGAAGTAGGTGAAAGGGTCAGTATGGATCTCATGTATTTTTCCCATTGAGTATCTAGGTCATCATTACTAGAAGCAAGGGAATCATATTCGGTGATGAAGGAAGGAGAATCCCATTCATATTCATTTAGAGCCTGTTTCATAATGGTAATAGATTTTAAGAATGGTTTCCATGTATTGGAGAGGGATCCTATCAATTCAAAAGTTGTCGAATAATTATTCGATGTGTAAATTATTATCCATGACATGATAGATATGCAGTGCCTTAATGCTAGAAAAAGCTTCTTGTTTCTTCCAAGAGGTTCATTCGATATTTAGAATGACCATGTCTATTGGTTTATAACCTAGCCTCATATTTTTATTCCTTTATTCCACTATGATAAGCTTTGGTCAACCTTGTTTATCTAGCCAAAGGCCACCTATTCCATTGTAATATTCCATCTATTTAACTAATTGATAACCTCTAGTCTTAGGATCAATTAAAATGGGTTTTTCTTTTTCTGGTTCTTTTTGGTCCTCCTTGTAGATCATGGATGAAATGTCCTCCTCAAATATTTCATCCTTCATGTCTCCCCATCTAGAAAATATTATAGGCTTTTCTATCATTTGTACTATCTTGATCTCTTTTGGACCTCCATATACCCTGGTTGTTGGTGGAAGCATGCTGATGCAAAATGCTTGATTAAAATGGTAGTTCCCATTACCGTTGTCAAGTACTTGAATCTTGTCTTTGATTTTCAGTTGCTCACTTGATGTGTTCTTGGTAGAGGTTGACGAAAGCATGGAAGGGCTGAAATAAGAAAATGAATGGAAGGATATATCATTGCTAGGAACACGTTGGATTTTATCGTACGTCTCTTCCAACTTTGCACAAAAATGGAAAGGCTCAGGATCGACATATAGTGTTACTTCTTTTCCTTCATGGGGAAACTTTAGGCATTGATGAAAAGTGAAAGGTACTACTTGTAATGCATGGATCCAAGGGTGTCCTAGGAGGAGATTGTATGGAAACTCAAGGTCTAGTACTTGACAATTAGTTTATGTGATGGCTGGTCCTATATGTATTGGCAACCTGACTATTCCTTTAGAATTTATATGGTTATCATAGGCTCTTATGGTGATACTTTTTCCTTTTTCAATCACACCATCAAAATACCCCAACTATTTGATGAATTTTAAGGTATATATGTTTAAACCTACACCATTATCTATCAATACTCTTTGGACCATGGTCTTGTGAACACCAACCTCTATGTATAGAGCTTGATTATGGAATTTTCTTTGTGGTAGATATTTCTTTGAAAAGGCTAAATGATTACTTGTGATTTTTCCAACCATGGCTTGGAGCTGACTAGAATTGAGGCCATTAGGGACTGACGTTCCTAATGATTTTTCTAATATTTCTCTATGTGCGAGTGATAGTTTTAACAATTATAGGATTGAGATTAGGGTAGGTTTCTTCTTTAACTATTCCACAATGTTATAGTCACTTGGTGACTTGATTGTGGGTTTGGGAGGAGTTCCTTGTATTATAACCCCTCCTCGATAGGTAGTTACATTGCAGTTGTTGTCTCCTCATGTTGTTACTATGTTTTCCCTATTGTCATCAACATATGAGAGGATTCCTAAAACTGTGTCACCGTACGTGTAATTACCATTGTGGTACTCTTGTTCCTTTCCTTTCTTGGTGTGGTTTCGGATTGGGTCTGAGTATATTTATAGGTCCTTGTTTTTGGGATGATAATCAACATTTACTTCCCCTTTGTCTATCAAGTCTTGGATGATGTTTTTGAGGCACATACAATTGTTGGTCATATGTCCTCTGATCATATGGAATTCACATAAGTATTTCTCATTGTACCATGGTGTCTTAAAGCTAGGTTCCTCATATTTTGTGTGATCATTCATTTTGATGAGGTTTTTCTGTACTAGTTTGTGCATGAATATTTCAAGGGACTCACCTAGTACTATGAACTACCTCTTGGGATTATCATGTTGTCTATGTTTCCCTCCCTAATTTGTCTATTGGTTTAAAACTTGATTGTTCTTGGGATAGATAATTCGTTTGCTTTGTGTGTTTTTGGGACCATAGCTTGTTTGTGCCACCCATGGTTTGTTTTGATGTGTGTTCTGTATATTCTATACGGTTCTAGTGTCTACCACTCCATCGTTTGTGACATTCTTGTTTTTGGCCTAGACCTTAGGTTTCCTATTTGAGCTAGAGGGATTTTCTTTTAAGTTGTTTGTTCTTAAGGTTCCTCTTGCTATGAGGGCTCTCTCAATATGTAGCCCCTTTTCAATTGTTTCCTCAAAGTCTACAAGATATAACATAGTGAGCTAGTACTTTATTTTAGGTAATATATTTGGGATGAAAATATCCACCAACTCCTTGTCTAGAATGGGCCATTTGCATCAACTCACTTTGTGTCTTCATCTCTATAGGTAGGAGGTAAAGGACTCTCCTTGGTTATGTTTGATTGTGTACATACTAGTGATGGTGACATCTTGTTCTATGTTAAATGAGAAGTGGCTTATAAATTTTCTAGATAGCTCATCAAAAGTTTTGATTCTTGGTTGTAGATGGGTGAACCACTCCATAGCATGACCTATAAGGCTACATGGAGAGAGCCTCATGAAATAGGCATCATCATTTTGTACCTTCATACATGATACCGAAAAAGTCTCGTACATTCTCTACTAGATCTCCTACTCCTTTATACCTTTTATTGAACCTAGGTATCTCAATTTTTTTTGCAAAGGGTAGTGTCATGATGGAATGATCAAAAGGAAATGAAAAACATTCCTAGAGAATGTAGGTCTTCTTTTGTTTTCCTACCTACATATCTACTATTTTTTGGGTAACAACATCTAGTTTTACTTTCATCTCCATTTTTGGTACATGTGTTTGCAAAGCCTGTGTGTAATAACCTTGTTTCCCTACCAGGTTTTGGTCATATATCGAGTATTGTGAAGGTACAAGACCTTGATATCCATATGGGATGTAAGGAGGGTTAATTCCTCGTTGTGTGTAAGGAGGGTTAGCACCTTGTTTTTGGGGTGGAATATACTTAAGGCTTACTTGATGCATTGATGGGTGACCTTGTTGATGGGACAACTGAATAAGGGTGCTTTGTGGCCCACCCTACTGGCCAGGACTAAACTGAATGTTACCTTGGTGATGCGTTGGTGGGATACCTTGTTGATGGGATGACTAAAGAAGGATGCTTTGTGGCACACCTTGTTGGGAAGGACTAAACTGAAGGTTACCTTTATGATGTTGTGAACCCTAATTTCATACCTGCACAAACATAGCAAACAAGCACAATGTTAGATCAAATGAAAGTGAGAATCAAGATTCCCCATGAAATCCATTTACAAATACTTAAAATAGGAAAAATGAGAAATAAAACATGAAAAACAAGTGAAATCCTAATTAAGTATGAAAACTCTTGATCCTATGGGGGAGTTGGTGCCAATTGATGTGTCGAAATCAGCCCTTTCCCAACTCCTTTGTAAGCTTTGTGATTTGATCCACTTGATGGTTGAATTCTTGCATAACCTAGATAAGAACCTAATAAAAATAGATGAAATGGCTATGCTTGAAGATGGATTTGAGTATAATAAGTTTACTCAAATTATGGATGGATAGAATGAGAGGAAGAGTCTCTCATTTATAGATTTCCAAAATGGAAGAGAGAGTGAAATTGAGCAATGTGGGATCATTCAACATCCAATGGCCAAGTGCCACTTGTCAAGATGTGAATGGTTGAAGGTTGAGCACACTTTAATCAATGTGCAAGTTTGAATTTTGAATTTGATGAAGTGACATGTTTAGGGGGGATGAAATAAATGGAGTTAATGTCACTTGGCTCAATGCAAAGGACATGTAAGAGGTCTTAAATGCCTTGTTGGAAGGACTAAGTCCATTTGAATTTGAATTCAAATTTGAGGGAATATTCCCTTTTAATGCCATGTGAGGGAAAATAGAGATTTAATAAATCAAAGTAATTGATTTATTGTGCAAGTTGCATTCTCTAGAGGATGTGACATAGATTAAGATTAAATTAATCAAAGCTTAATTAATTTAATGAAGAATTAGGAGATGTGACAATTTAGACTTAAATTTATGAATTGATTTAAGTCAAGAATTGAGAGGAAAGGTTTAATTAAATAATTTTTTTGATTTATTTAACTAAACGGGATAATGTTATATTAAATTAAATAATGTTTAATTTATTCAATTTAATAAGAAGACTTTAGGGATTTAATCAAATAAGATGAATTATTTAATTAAAGAGGGATTGAGGATTAAATTAAACTGATTAATTTAATCAACAAGGGAGAAAGACCTAATTAAATAAATAATGATTTATCTAATTAAGAGATGAACAAGTAATGATAAGTTGAGAAGATGATTCAAGAAAAAATGCCGTTAGTAGGATCAGGATCAGGTGCATGTATATTTTACGTGTCTACAGATGCATTGGTAGGATACCTTGTTGATGGGGTGACTCAAGAAGGATACTTTGTGGCACACCTTGTTGGGTAGGACTAAACTGAAGGTTACCCTGATCATGCATTGGTAGGATACCTTGTTGATGGGATAAATGAAGAAAGGCACTTTGTGGAACACCTTTTTGGGCAGTACTAAATTGAAGGTTACCCTGGTGATGCGTTGATGGGATACTTTGTTTATGGGATGATTGAAGAAAGGCACTATGTGGCACAAATTGCTAGGCAAGACTATAATTAAGGTTACCCTAATGATGCATTTATGGGATACCTTATTGATAATATTGTTGGTTCAGAAGGGGACCCTGTGGTCCACCTTGTTGGTGATACTAATTGTTCAGAGGGGGGCCCTATGTTCCACCTTGTTGATGGTACAATTTTTTTAGAGGGGGACCTTGTGTTCCACCCTGTTGATGGTACTGATTGTTTTGGGAACGATCGATGCTTGAAGTGTTATGAGGTATATATTTCTTAGGAAGTGGATTATTGTTTTGAGGTTCATACTGAGATGGCCCTCCTTGATACATTGGTTCCACTACTGCTTGTTCAAGCTGAGTTGGTTTTCTAAACAAAGGGTTCTCTTTGGGTTGATCACTATTTTGTGAGAACACGGGTGGCATGTTTGACATCTTTGGAGGTTGGTTTATTTTTCTCACAAGTGAGTTATCCCCTAAGGGAATAAGATTGGGGTCTTTGAGGGCCTCTACATTGAATTCCATTGGTAATTTAGCACCACTTTGTGCTAACTTGAAGAAATAGGAGGTTGGGTCATTTCTTAACAACCTATCCATTAGTTTCAGAACCTTAGGGTTGTTAGAATGTTCAAACAGTTCCTCCTATTTTATCTCTTCCTCACTATCTACCTCCTCTACAACCATTGTGTTTGGATCTCAGTTGCTTTTTTCTGTCACCTCCTTTTTTTTTGGTTCAGTTCTTCTTCAGTTGAAGTGTCTTTGTGCATTGGTCTCTTTTGGGGAGTTTCAAGGTCGCTTGGCCTATAACCCCATGGGCTACTCTCATTTTTCATAAAATTTGCTGGTGGGATACTGGTAGTGTTCTTACTTGCTTCCATTTTATTAATATGTTGTGATCTTGTGGTTGTCATAAACAACTTGGGTCCCTTATGGGAGAGTGGTGTACTCTCTAGGTGAGTCAAATCCTAGAGACCCAATATTTTCCTAAATGATATGATATAGATTAAGTGAGATATTGTAACTATTGGAACAAAACAAGATTCTAACATTAGTAGAAGTAATAAAATTTTAGATTGTTCCTTGAAGAAAATTTTTAAAATTTGTATACCAACCTAGGTATGGGTTCGTGAAGTGCCCAAAGGTGTCTCTTGAGAGCTTTTAGACTAAGATGCCTAAGTCTAAAATGATGACCTATGGACTCTACCTTAGGGATCTTGACCTTGCATGAGATCATGAAGGGGATATTTATTTCCATGTGGGTGGTGGTAATATGGGTCTTCCTGTTACTATGTCAGCTTTCTCTTCCTCTTTGTCTAGGACAATTGATACGGTTTGAAACTAGTAGGGTGTTTCATTCTTCTAAAAAATGAAGGTTCTCAAGCTGCTTATGATGTCAATTTGTTCACCTTCGATGTAAGTGATACTAGGTTGAACGATCAATGCTATAAGGTATGGATTTTGAACTAGAGTAGTTGGTCGCCAGATGGTCATAAAGTTTGATGGTGTTATGGGATGGTTGTTGTGAAGCTCCAGACCCTAAGGTTTGAGTCCTATTTTGGAATGTTACTATCTGTGAATCCCAAGTAACTATTGATATCATAGATGCCTGAGTGGAGGAATGACCCAAATATTTTTTTATTTTGATTTCAAATAGGTAGGATGGAAATAATGGATGTGGCCTAACTATGTGACCTCCTAGCTTTCCAATTTTTTTGTTTGAAAAATGATCTTATAAACAAATCTCTCTCAAATTTTCTCTATGTTTGAAGTAGGGAAAGTTATAAAAAAACACTTGGACTGAATCAACAAGCATGGACTTATGTGACCTTCATGTCTATAACTTAGGTTGTGAAACCACAAAACCCAGGCCATAGTTCCCAAATGTTTACCCTAATTAATGTAACCTAAAATAAAATCTAAAATGTTCAAAAACCTTAAGGAAAGATCCTTTCAAGGAGTGTAAATATAAGGCTTCTTTCACAAGTATGCACTAAATCAAAGGGTTTGTGATTCAACCATCTCATTCAGTGTTTGTTTGAATGTGTTTTTTTTTCTTTAAATCAATCACATAATTTGATGTTAAAATGTTTTGAATGTAATGGGAAGTTTAGCATAAAAAAGTAATTACAACCCTAGGGTATAGAAACCATTCTCTTAGGTAGGCTTGCATCATGCTTCAAAGAGATGGTTTTACATGCAACTTATGGTGTAGGCCTATAGTTAGACATGGGAAGTAACTTCTCAGAAGTAAATTCCAATGCACCACTTTCAGAGAATTTTTTTGGATAATAGGGTGGCTTCTAAAATAATTTGGTTCTTAGTGATAAATGTGAATTTGGAAATATGAAACTCACTCATTGGCCACTTAAGGTGTGGGATTAGGTGCAGTCTGTTGTCAGCACAGTTTGAAGCTACTTTCTTATGATTTCACAACCTTTGATATAACATACTAGTAAACATGCTTAGAGACCTTGCAATGAAACCTCCAACACGGGATATGTATTAAAGCAAGCCCCCTCTTTAAGGTAAACTTGAAAATAAAGTGTAAAGCTCAAAAATGTTCTTTCACTCACTCAATATTGCCAAAAGGTGTGAGGGGAGAAGATAAAAGACTTCATCTTGCCAATCACTAAATGCATGATGAACAATCCATAGATAATTGATTCTTTTTAAACATCTCGAGTGGTGTTATCCCCTAAAATATGTGAATAACAAACAATTTTTTCTTTTTATTTGCACCAATAGGAAGTATTCAGGATATCAGTCAAAAATAGCAATAGTGCAATACAAAAGAAATAAATTTTTCATTTTAAGCCCCAAACTTGAGTGTTTCTAAGAAAATACTCCTGGTTTTACTTGGTCAACAAATGTAAATCTAGCGTGCATCAGCAAAATGGAAATTGTTTGCGCTCTTTTTATTCACCAAAATTAAAGTTCTAATTATGAAAACATGAAATGTGTTCATTTTTAGATCCCTAAATTGAAGTGTTTGTTGTTCTTTTTATGAGCACCAAAATGAGAGTTCCTAAGTTAAGAAAACATGAAATTGGTTCAATTTTAACAACTCTAAAATAAAATGTGAGTTTGTGTTTATTCTTTTTAGAGCACCAAAATCAAGTTCCTAAGTTAAAAAAACATTTGTGGATCTAAAAATATTGGACCCAAATGTGTTAATGTCACTTGAATCATGCATCAAATCTATTAATACCTATTTACAAATTCAAAAAAAAGAAAATGTTAGTGGATAAACTCATTACAATAGTGCAAGATCCGTACACTTTTGTATCAGAGCAACTACTCAGTTCTTAGAGAAAATGCTTGAGAAAAAAATGCAAAAAAGCCCTGTTAGAAGAAGATGCTCAAATTTGATAAAAAATTCTACCACTGTCAAAATTAGATGTGTAGTTTTTGAAGCAAGTGAATATTTCTTGATGCAAATGCATAGTTCCCATGCCAAAGTGCATGGTTTTTGTTGCAACTGTGTGGTTTTTGTTGACGGTTAGGTGTGCAAGTTTTCTAGGCAGTGTGTGAAAACTCTATCAAGTGCACTTCTGGGACTTGCAACTTCAAAAATAGCTCAAAAAAATGTCAGAGGGGAAAGGTGTCCCATCAGGCATGCTAGAATGTGTGAGGGGGAGAACAATAGATTGAAAATGAGATAAAACATGCCTGAAACAAGAATCTAAACTAACATCAAACATATTAATCTAAGATCTAATCCTATACATATGAAATGAAACTAAGCTATTTGAACATACATACAAGAATCTATGATTATAGAATTGAATGTAGAAAATAACATAGTGTTACCATCTTGTAGTGGAGTATATTATCTTGATGTTATGTTGTTCTTATCACTATAAAGCCTCCAAAGTTTGTGTCCAAAATCTTGATGAGTGATTGCTTTGGTTGGTTGATCGAAGAGATGAGGTATGAAGCACTAACAATGGTGGTTGTGAATGCCAGTAGTACTTCATTATGTAAATGATTTTGATTATCCAATCCTTATTTGTTAGGAAAGGGGTTTTTCATAGAAAAATGAGATTTGAAATGGATGATCAAGATCATTTTGAAGAATATCTAGATCAACGATCGAAGTGTGTTGAGAGGATTTAGACATGAAAAGATTGTGCAAAGTTGATTGCACAATTTGGGTGATTGAGAAATAGATTGGCTAGTTAGGGATTAGATTGATCAATTAGGATTTAGATGGCTTAGTTAGGAATTCGATGACTTAGTTAGGAATTTAATTGATTAGTTAACAACTTAGATTGCTCAGTTAGCAATTTAGATTGATTAGTTAACAAATTAGATTCATTAGTCAGCAATCATAATTTTCTCAATTAGAAAGTGGGTGAGGAATATGAATTAATTGATTTTATTAATTAATTCCTTTTTGGGAGTTGAACATGCAAATAAAGTTGCATTAGTTTGAGTTGATTTTTGATAATTGACTTGAATAGTTTGATTTAATTATTTAAATTTTTGAAGGAAAGTATTGTAATTAAATTATTATGATTTAATAATTTAATCAACTTAGCGGAATAAGGCGATTTAGTGACGTAATTAAATAATTGGTGTTATTTAATCAATCAGGACAAAATAAAGTGAGATTAGGAAGTTTTATTAAATAAATGTGATTTATTTAATTGGTTGAAATGATGAAACGTGAATTAATCAAATAATGTTATTTTATTTAATCAAAAGAAAAATTAGGGTTTTAGGACTTTATTAAATAAATAAAACTTATTTAATTTGTAAAAAATAATGAAAAAGTGAATTAATTAAATAATGTTATAATATTTAATTAATAGAGGAATTAGGGTTTATAATGTCATTTGATGTGGTTTTTTGGGATGTTGTGTGATGATTCAAGACGTGACGAGATGATTCCTAGATGATCTGAGACATTATGGGTTGATTCTGAGTTGTTTTAGGATCATTTTGAGATGTTGCAGGATGATTATGAGATGTTCTGAGACATTATGAGATGATTCTGAGATGTTATGGGATGTTGTGAGATGCTACAAGATAGTTATGAGCTGTGATGGGATGATTTCAAGATATTTTCAGATGGTTATAATATTTTTTGAGTTATTCCGAGATAATTCTGAGTTATTCTGAGATGTTTCGAGTCATTCTAGGATAATTCTGAGATGTTACAGGATGTTCTGAGACAATTTTGAGTCTGTCTGAGATGTTACAGGATGTTCCAAGATGATTCTAAGTCATTATGAGATGTTACAAGATGTTCCAAGATGATTCTAAGTGATTACGAGATGTTGCAAGATGATGTTCAATGTTGTTTGATGTTGTTTGTTGTTGTTCGATGTTGTTAGATGTTGTTTGGGGTGTTTGATATGTGTTATTTGAATTTTACATGTCTACAAAAGTATATGGTGGGAGAAGAGTGAACATGCATAGATCTCCTAGCTATCCTCTCTAGTTTGACTAAATCATGTGCCCCTTCAAACAATGCTAACATTATACAAGGGACTACTCTCAGGGAACATGAGAGACAGTTAGGAGTGTCAATGCTTCCCACGTCCGTGTACATGGTTGACATGGTCCCTTTGATTAGCGTATCCCCTACCTCAAATAAATCTCAAACTATCAAAGTAAACAGAATGCCCTTAGGTTTCAATTTCACCCCTCCTGTCACCTCTAGTAGTCAAGGTTTTGGTGGGTTGAGTGGTGGGGGATTTGGTAGTTGTAGTAGCTTTGGCAATGGGGGTGGTGCTGGCAGAGGTGGTTCTAGTGGAGGCCATGGTGGTGGCTTCAAACATGAAGGTGGCTCCAGTGGAGGCCCTGTTGGTGGTAGTGGCTCTCGTTGTGGTTCCAGCGATGGCCATGTTGGCAGTTCCAAAGGTGGCTTCGGTGGTGGTTCTGGAGGAGGTCCCATTGGTCCTATGTCATCTAATGACCCTATTCTGAACACTCTTCTTCATAATATCTGAAAGATGCAAATCTAGTTGGTGAGTATCTTCCAAGCCTCTACCTAGCCTATATTTCAATCTTTCTTCCAACATAGCCAATTGTCAATAGCAATCTTGAGTACTCCTTTCCCACAAGGAATGGATATTCCCAGATTCGAGAAGTATGGAGGAAAAGGGGACCCAAAAATGCATGTGTCCGCCTTTAATACTTTGTGTACAAACTTCTTCCATCAAGATGCAATGATGGAAAAACTATTTTCTTAATCTCTTAAGGACACTACGCTCGAATTGTATTGTTCCTTACCTGATAATTCTATTTTCTCATTTCATCAACTTGTAAATCAGTTTCTCTGATAGTTTGAAGTTAACATCAGACCAAAGATGACCTTTTTGGATATCGTCCAGTGAAAACAAGGGGATAATGATAAGATTAATGATTCCATAGTGTGGTATCAAATGCTCTTCTCATAGATCTCGTACCCGCTGCCCGATTTTGACATGAAAAAGGTGTTCATAGGGAACATGCAAAGACATTGGTAGGACAAGTTCACCCTTATGAAGTACCCTTCTTTCACGCATTTGTGTGCATCGCTATGAGAATATCAACAAACAATAGTCTAATTCAGAGGATCCTCCTCGTGCTCCCATTCAGAAGGAAAGTACATAGTATTGATCTCTAGAAAGGGTATGGTTGTTGTGAATGTAGTAGCCACTATGAATGATAATGGCCTCATATGCAATAGAAAGCTCACAAAGTTAGCAGAATCTTATTCTTCCATCCTATAAAGGTTGTTGAGGCATAATATCATAACCTTAGAGAACCCTAAGCCTCTCAAGGAACCTTATCCTATTTGGTATGATGTGAATACATTTTTTCAATACCATCAAGTTAATAAAAATTATACCGAATAGTGTATGCACCTATGCCACAAGATATAGGATGTCATTGAGGATGGTACTATTCACCATAATGCAAATAAATAAAATGTAAAAAACTCAGTGGTAAAGGAAAATAGTGAGTTACACATATACATGGAACCGTTTTTGTCACATTTTTCCAACATGATTATCAATCCCTCTAATTCTACCACATAGCCTGAGGCATATGTTAACATGGTTACAATTACTCCTTCTGCACAACCTATGACCAGCTCGTCGGATGTGATATTCACATCGTAGGATATACCCTTGAGCAATAAGCCCTCTCTCATTTATATTCTCACTCGCCTCAATGGGAACATTGTGGTAGGAGTCCTAATTGACCCTAAGAGCCAAGTGAATGTCATTATAAAGGAGACATTGTGGCTAAACTCATTATAAAGGATGAATACAAAGAAATGAATTCCATCATCCGTACGCATGATGGCCTTGCTCTTAAACCTTACAGTTCGATAACTCTTTCCATCCTAGTTGGACATAGGTTTGTAGACACAATCTTTAATGTTATTTTGTAGTCAATTTTGTTCAGAGTGAAGTTAGGCATACCCTAGATAGATTTCATGAATGGAATCACCTCTATATTTCACAAATGTTTAAATTTCTCTCATGAAGGCATTGTGCACGTAGTGCATGACACTAGATACCAACCTCTAGTATCCTTTGGAGGATATTTATTGGATCACTTTTGGCCTACCTTGGCCAACCCGCTTCCTCCAAGAATGGACCTACTCTATAAGAGTTATGTAAAGTATAAGACTGGGAGCAAATGAAAGACGAAGTTGACCCTTTCGATAGTGCACCAATAAGCTATATCCTCTTCTTGAAATGGGAAGGAGAAGTCCACCCATCCTCAGGGTGCCTCTCTTTCCCCCCTTTCCAAACAAGAGTTTTGGTTGAATATGCCTAATTTTTACCCTCTAAGTCCGATGGTAGTGGCTTGGCGAAAGCCCAAGATTTGAATATTTGATCTTCCTACCAAACCACCTAGACCTTGGTACTACTTCTATGGTAAAAGGAAGGGTCCTTGTGGGGAATCCTCTATGTCCCAGCCTCTGCAACCTCCTACCGCTCCTACTCCAAAAGTAGGAAACGGGAAGAGGCTCATTGCCAAGGCACTAGAGCTTACTCCCCCCATTATTTCTCAACCCACTCTTCCTACTCCCATTCAAGAGCTTGTCCCTCCGCTAAAAAATGGCTATAGTGGACACTCTTATGGCTGATCAGGAGTCTTTCATCCCTTCATAGGTCCCAACCTCTAGCTTGAAGAGTTAAAAAAATCACCTTACACGCAAGCGCAAGCACCAAAAAAGTCTCTCATTGCTAAGTAGGGCTCTTTGCAGAAGAAGGAAGAGGATACGACTACCCCTATATTAGAGTTTCTTGATGTGTCCTCTCCCTTCCCCTTTGCTTTCATTCAACCAAGCTTAGTATCACCTCTGGCTCCTTTGTGAGTGCACTTGACCTCAAAAAGGAGCAATTATTCATCGCACCTTTGATTGAGCTGCCCTTATTGATGTCCCTTCCGGACATCCTACCTTTCCCAAAACCCATAAAAATGTTGAACACCTCGATGGTGTTTGTCGTAGTTTTCTCCTCCTCTTCCTCTGACCTCTCGCCTTGTCTGTGTGGAGTTCCCATTCCCCAAAAAAGATGAGGGCAGAAGTTGGTCCTTCTATCATTGGAGAGAGAAAGAGGATCCCACCTTCTCCAAAAAGTGGTCTTGTGTTAGCTTGTTTCGTCCTAGTGATGGAGCCAACTCCAGTTTCCCCTAAGTTTTTCATCACATCGGTGAGCCGAGCGGTGAATCTCAGGCACAATTTTCTCCATCCGTTGAGGTACAACATGGAGCTCTAGTAAAGTGCATGTTTAACTCTTTGGATGAATTTCTGACCTTGTCAACAATCTTCGCAAAGTCATTGACCATAGCTCCAAAAGAGCCCAACGAAGAAGACCTTGCAGGGCCTTCTTCCTTAGCCCTTGTTGCGAGAGCATCAAAAGATCCTCCCCTTAATATTCCACCACTATAGGCTTGTCCTCCTTCCCCTTATGATGAACTAGAGTGGGAAGCAAATGACCTCTTGGTCGATGAGTGTTAGGGGGAGGCCTCTTCTTTATCTTTAGATTAGATGTGTGTGTGTTGTGATGTGTTCCCTCATACTTGTGCTATCTGTTGCTAGATGACCCTTGTCACCCTTGTTCGTGCTTGGATATAGGAGTTATTTTTGTTTTGTAAACCTTCTTCTATCTATATCATCATTATTCCATGTTTGTGTTTATTTTTTGGAAAATTGGGGATGATGCAAAGTGTTGGGGGAATTTAGGCTTACCTTCCATGTTGACCCAAAAAAAAAAAATCTCTTTTTTTAGTGCATTCTTCCTAATCTAGTTGAGGATTGATTATATTTCACCTTGCACCATGGTTACCTATTATTTATATGAGCATGAGAAAATCTTACCCCGTGAAACCAAATCTCCATGTTTCCTCTATTTGTGGTTACTTCTCTTTCTCTCTTTTCTTATATTTTCTTCTTCTTTGCTTGAGTTGTCCTTTTCATGTGTGACAACGCCATTTCTATGATACTTTGATTTCTAGAAAATGCATTCGTTGAAAATGAATCTTTTCTCAAGAATCTTTGCAAACCTTTTCAAGAATCACATTCTTGACTTAGACCCCTAACGGAACATGTTTCCTTCATTATGGGTTCACAAAGAAATAATGTGAGAACTTCCCTCCAAGGTGGAAGCATCTTTGAACTTTCCCTCATGAGGGGGAATTTTATTCCTTTTGAATTCCTTGATGAAGTGAACATCTTTCAAAAGGATTCCTTGATGACGAGTCGATTTAAGAAAATAATTCTCTTTTTCACTTTCAAACAACTTGTCCCTTGAGTGGACCCCTTTTCACATCGGGTTCCTGAGGGACCCCTTTGAAAGCTTTCTAATTTATCGATGGTCTGCATGATTGTCTGCTTGACTAGCTGCATGGCCAATTTTTTTTGACATGCTTTATCTGAGGGAAAACATGTCAGTTTGCAAGTGTGTTTGGAAAGCTGCTTTACAATACGACTCTGTAAAGTCCCCTCCTTTGGGTTTCCTCCTTGAAAGATATCTTGTGGGACACCTCCTTGCAGGTCTACGGGCTTGTGGGATGCTTTCATTTGGGTTTCCTTCATGTGAGTGATCTTGGGGGATATCTTCTTGCAGGCATACAGGCTTGTAAGGCACATACTTTATAGAGATTACTTCAAGTGAGAGATATTGGAGGTTGCCTCCTTGTAGTTCTAAGGGCCTATGAGACACTTTCATCTTGTGGGATTTTTCCATCGTTGGTCTGAGGCCTTCGATGTACTTTGTGCAACTTCATAGTTTTGTAGGGCTGTGGAGCCTTTTGCTTTGTTCTGCACTTTCAAGCTCGCTAGATCGCAGTCTAATTCCTCAATAATTTAGGTGTAAATTTATAACCCTACTAACTCTTCGATCTACTTTACCCAAGCACTCATCAGTGCTCATGCTCACTAAAGTGGGGGAAAAATGTATAGGAGTGAATTTGCACCCCTTACGCAAATTCCCCTAGCGTATACCTTCACCTTAGAAAATCAAATCTAAAGGCGAAATTCCACATCACCCAACTGCCTTCCTTCCACTTGGCATTTGTTTCTTATGTTGGTGGGAGAATATTTGTCGAGGACACGCATGTAGTGTGCAGAAATCTGCACGATGCATAGATGTTAGTACGACATGTTGTTGTCCCTGATGAATTCCTATGTCTAAAGTTGGAATAGGTGTTATACTTTCGATTGGGGTTGATTTGTAACGTACCTCTTCGACCAACCGACCCCAAAAATGACAAATTCTTCCCACTTCTTCCTTCAAATTCATCCATTCTTCATTAAATTCATCTTCTTTTCATTCTCTTGCAATTCTATTTGGAGCTAGCTAGCAAACTGGTGCATTGGTGAGATCATCTGCGTCACTTTAGCCTTCATCTATCTACTTTATCATCTTTGTTTATACTTAAATTCATACTTTATTGATCTATTTTATTCATTTAAGAATAACTAGCTAGGCTATTAGTTTGTTTTTTGGTAGTTTATATTGTACTTTCTATCCTCTGGCCATACAGATGCTAGCACACCCAGGAGACGTCAACGCATCGTACTGTCATCCTAGAATTACGTTGTCATCTTCAAACAAAGAGCTGCTTGAGGTACAATATTGACTCCAAAAACCAACTCACCTAATCTGAACTTGGATTCTGAGTTTGAAGGGTGATAGAAGTAATTTATAGTCATCATCATTCTCGACCTCTATATGAAAAACCCATTTAAAGTGAGGTAAGTTAGGGCAGCCCTCCTCTCTCAGCTCTCTGTGGCCTAGAACCTTGAAGTGGGTGGTCCCACTCTCTTACACTTGCTTAGCAGTGTGACAATATCATGTATCTAATCAATAAATTCTGACTTAAAAATAGTCTTAGGCACCTTGGATATGGGTTTTGATCTTTCTTTCTCTTTAATCCAAGTTGTTAACATTGTCCTTTGGGTATGTTCTTCCATACTTGCATATGCCTTAGTGGAATATTTCATTTCTAATGGGCCCATTCTTGGAAAAATGGGAATCTCAAATGTCCAGTGATGCCCTCAAGGGTTAAGTCAACATATACCCTACCTTCCTTCATATTATCTTTTTTGGTAGGGTTATAATTTTGAATACATTCTATAACTATCTCAAGAGCTTCCATGGCCTACGAAAACATCTATGTCATAAGCAATCCATTTGTGATGATATTTTGTGACCATTGTGTCACATTGGGTTTCCATAATCTTTCCATGAATTTCACTCTATTAAAGTTACCCAAATGGGTATCAACTATTGTTCCATAAGTAAGAATGATTTGGAACTAGGGAAATTCAAATTCATCCTTGTTTATTTTCTTTCATGTACCCATACTATTTTAACTCTACATATTTTCGGACATGAAATTGGTACGTGGATTAGGGTTAATTTCATTTACTCTACCCCCATTTTTAGACGTTTAGTGTTTTACCCAACTATTTGTAGACAATTTGGCATTCACCCAATGTTTAATTTCATTAGACCATTATCAGAAAATGACAATTCTTTCTTACTAGCAAATATTCAAACAAACTTAAAATTTTCCTAGTCATACTCTACATGCAAATTAACATAGCCTGGTTTGAAAAATACTTGGTTCGGTCGAGAGTGACTATAAGTTGTAAATAATTGTTGATAACAATACCTTCTTGAAATTCAAATTTTTCCTCCTTTACCTTTTGGGGTTTCACAAGGTTCTGCAATTTATTTTTGTGTCTTTGTAAACAATTTATAGCATTTTTCTCGATGCAACAATGTTTACTAAATGTCATTGTGATACCTTCACCACCTTTGTTTGAGTTAACCGGACATTATTCATTAAATTCTATGAGCACATACAATGAGTGGGAGCTAGTCACTAATGATGAGGTTTTAGGTTTTCACACCTTACTTAATCGTCCAAATAAAAGTTAAACATTTTAGCGAGTTTCAGGAAGAAATGAGGACCCAAAATTTAATCTTATTAAGAAATGACTTATGATTACTTTCATAAAAAAAATTTAAAAAATTATTTGTAAATAGGGGATGAAACCTCCTACTAGGTTTTCCTTCTGACTAAAGTCTATTTAATAATTTATAACGATTGGTCAAGTTTGTCTCTTGTGATGAGTAAATGTAAGTAACACATTAAGACCCTTTTACATTTGGTTTCCATTTTTTTTATTTTCAACCTTAATACGTTTTGACTGCTCATAGCAATACATCGGGTAGATCCGTATTGGGAAAAATTTCCCTTCTGGTATAATTTTCTCTAAGATATGTAAAGCGATTGAATAACATGGAACACACTGTGAATAATCCTTGATTCTTTAAGACTAGAGAGTTTTTAGGAAAGATCGTTTTCCCTTTGAAGCTTCTCCCTATTTAAAACATGGATCAATTTTAATTTCCATTTAGTGCTACTATACCTAACCAAGCATGACATGATTTTTTCATTTTCTCCCAACCTAAAGCAAGCAAGCAAGAAGCAAAAAAAAGGGTCCCAATTTTGTGAAGGGAAAAATGGTGTGTGTTGTGAGACTACACACCACTTCTCTTTCAGATTGATTATACCACAACACCTAATGATAAATTGACTTGACATTAGAATTTTTTTTGGTAAGCAAGATGTTATGAGGTGGCATCTATTGGAGAATGAATTAATATCTTAATCCACATGACTTTAACACAATACATGAGTTCTTCATTAAATTAAATCTATTAAGGTTTCAACCCAAAATAAATGGAATAGAAAAATAGGATGAATAATTGGTCATAATTATCTTGTCGAAATTGAGTCCTCAATACTTAGTATTTGTTTCTACTTTTCATGCAAAAAAGAATGCATTTAGTGCATGCTACACTATGCCATCACTCTCATATTTTGTTTCTTCTCTCACAAAAGAGTAAGTTAAACTGATTCAAATGGGTAACTTGCAACATTCAAAACCACAAGTTCTTTTTGCAACTAAATATAAGGAAAAATAAATTAAAACTAATACAACATAAAAACTAAAGCGTTCTTTCTGCAAGACAACTAGGCATAATGAAGATAAATGTATGGAGAAAAATATATATCACCTTGAGCATCTAGTTGACCAACAAATGGTTCCTATCTCCATCAAAGAATCTTCATCTAGTTTTTTATCTAAAGGAAAAGTATTAATGGTTACTATAGTTCAGCGATTGATAAATGTGTTCTTGATTTAGGAGCATCACATTGTTTGTCTCCTTATCCAGAAGTGTACATGTCCTTTTATCCTTCTAATTTAAATAAAGTACAAGTATTTAATAAAACTATCATATGTGTTTGTGGAAAAGGTATAATCGAGGTATACAATTAGAGTATTCTTAATGTCTTGTGTGTTCTTGAATTTACAAAAAACATTCTTTCCATGTATCAACTTACAAAATTTGGGAAGATAGTCGAGTTTACATCAACTTCATTGAAAATTTGAGACTCTCAAAGTAGAGAGTGTTTTGCAATGGGTGAGCTTGATCAACTCTCTCATGTTTACACATTTTCACACTTTTCTCCATTAGATTCATACTCACATATTCATTCTTCCACTTCTAGTATGGACAATTCATCTCCTCCACTATCTCTTACTACATCATAATTCAAAGGCGCTTCATCAAGAGCATCCAGAGGTTATTTCTAGTAGTAGATTACAAGAATTAGTTCATCATCTTTTGAAAGGCTTCACAATCTCTCTTCATATAACTTTCTTGTTATCATCTCCATTTTTGGAGCATAGTTTTTTTCCCACAAGGTTTTCTACCTTTCTCCACCTTTTGGGAGAATTTCATTATACATGGGTACCTCATCAGGCCTAGTTGTCAGGACCCATCCATTTTTGTACCCACCTAAGCTAATCTTAAAGGGGGTGTTAAAGTAAAATAGTTATTTAATTATTTATTGTACTTTATGTATTAAGCCACCTTAGGTGGTGATGTCTCACTTGAAGGGGTAATTGAATTCTTCAAGGATGTGCGGCATTCCTCATTTTCCACTTAGTGGATCTTTGTTGCCACCTTGAGTTGAGCACTCCTATAGTGAGTCAAACTCATCATCCTATTTGTACATCCTCCTCTTTGAGGATTTTACACACATACTCTTAATCAATTATTTCACCTCATCCATTGCATTCTTTGAGATTCATCTTTTGTGGCTTAACTTGATAACAATATTCTATGTAACTCAATCTTGGTGATACTAACACAAAAGATGATTGTGATGATAATCATATTGGAATAAGCATGGATTTGTTAAAGTTTGCCAAATAGTTTTCTACTAGCACTTGCAATGTTGTGCTCGAGAATATCTTTAATGTTGTTGTATGGGTTCAATATGATGGCAAAAATCTGAGTGCCTATGTCAAAATAAGCAATGTGTTAAATCTATCAAATCCTTTGTTTCTTGTTATTAATTTGTCAAGAAGTTTGTCAAAAATTTCATTTGCATGTGGTAGTCATTACCAATAATCACTTAGCTAATCTGAAATTTGACAGTCCAAAAAACCCAAGGTCTACCACTCAAAAGAGCACCAATTGATGTTGGAGACATTGATCATTAAAATTTCATAGTCACTATGATATTGCAGGTGTGGCGTTTGGCATAACTACTCAGCTATAAGCAATATGCCCAGATACAAATTAGTGCATATATCTCCCTCAAGAAGAAGGTGAGAATCATCTACACACAATATCAACCATTAGACAAATTGATTAACAATTTAGTCAAACCCCTTGCACTCCTCACTATGTTCAATGATTTTTATTAAAAAAAAAAATATATTTAGATTTCATTGTGATTTTCTAATTAATTATAAATTACACTAATTCAACCATTACATATTAAATGTGATTGCTACTTGAATACTATAAAAAGGTTCAACTTGATTCTGCTCTGAAATAAGCTGTCATATTTAAATTGGACACTTAAGTCATAACCTTTGTCATATTTAGGTTGGACACTTGAGACTTAACCTTTGCAATAATTAGGTTGGACACTTTGAAACATAGTGTGCAGAAGTGTATATATTATTTTTGAAAGGTACTCTTACACATATTGAAAAGTTGATAATATTACACATATTAAGAAAGCTGGTGACAATGTTACATATACTTAAAAAAAGTCGGTGGATTCCAGACCATAAACCAGGATGAAATACAGTCCACGGTGATTGGCGGTGCGTTACAACCAAATCTCTAAGATTATTTTCCTCACACGGCATCTCTTCTTTTTCAAATAGAAATTTGCAGGGAAAAAACAAAAATATCTTATCACTCTGAATCTCTGAGCAATAATCAGCTATCGTTCAAGCATTTTGGACTGACCACTTCTAAGATTGAACCTTATCGTCGTGCCTACCATGAAATGATGACCAGTCAGAGGTCAAAAATCAGGGAAGAAAAGAAAGAAAGAAATCTCTTCAAACTAATTCACAACCACTTGTAGGCAAGTGAGGATTTGATAGCCTCCGCCATTGACAGGAAATGGCCAGCTAAACAGTATTAATGGCCACCGTACTCTGAGAAGTATTAATGCAAAATCTAATGTGTTGTACGAATCACCGAAATAAGTATAGATTCTTCGTGACGGCGATGGAGAAGGGTGACATCGATGAACAGTATCTTTATCGCCTACAGCTACTTCAGTTTGACTTAGTTCGCTCAAGTTATAAATAATCTGTGCTTACCACTCTACGTGTTGCATTTATAAAGATGACAGCCAATATGATTCCGTACAAGCATGGATCAGTCCAAACATCCAGCGAGACGGAGAGAATGAAAATAGCATGGGGATCAGTAATGATTGGGTGTAGGTAGGACTGAGATTTCAAGAGCATCCTCGGCTACCTAATTTGTTTCTTGGGGTCCAGGTAGATGATTAAGTTTTTTAATGGAATGATCTACTCAGTGAGACCACGAGAATGTATGATTTTCTGACGTGGTTGGATGTAGACTTGGAATTGCAGGCTAACCATGTCAAGATGGTTAAGTTTTTCAATGGAATGATCTACTCAGTGAGACTACGTTTTTTAAACCATGAAGGTAGAGAATGCATGACTTTATGATGTGGTTGGATGTAGACTTGGAATTTCAGACTAACCATGTTAAGATGGTTAATGTTTTTAACGGAATGATCTATTATTACCTTTTTTTAAACCATGAAAGTAGAGAATGTATGATTTTATGACATGGTTGGATGTAGACTTGGAATTGCAGGCTAATCATGTCAAGATTGTTAGATTGGTGGTTGTCGTTGCACCAGAAGATCAACCTTTTAATGTTTGATACAACCTCCAAATTTATACAAGATCCACTAGAGGTGGTTAAGCCATGTCATGACCCCAAGCATCGCGCTACATAGAGGAGACCAAGGGACACACCATCTCGCAACAATCCCCCCAGCGCAAGCGAGGGGTTCGAACCCGTGACCTCGACTCTGATACCAATTGTTACATTGGTGGTTGTCGTTGCACCAAAAGATCAACCTTTTAATGCTTGATACAACCGCCAGATTTATACAAGATCCACAAAAGGCGGTTAAGCCATGTCATGAACCCAAGCGCTGCACTGCACAAAGGAGACCAAGGGACACACCATATTTCAACAAATATGGTTAACTTTTTTAATGGAATGGTCTATTCAGTGACATTATGTTTCCTAAACCATGAAGGTAGAGAATGTATGATTTTATGATGTGATTGGATGTAGATTTGAAATTTCAGGGTAATCATGCTTGCCAAATGAGAAGTGTTTACTGATGTAACTTCTTATTGCTTTTCATTTTAGATTTTATTTATATTTATGTTGAAAGAATTCAGTTTCTTTTATGATATTAATTATTATACTAATTTTAAAAGATCTATTATACTAGCTCAAAAGCAATGTGGAGAGTGGAGTCACATTTCAAGAAGTTTAGGTAAGGTGGTGATTTAAATAAAAGTCAAAAAATATAAATATGATTAAATTGTTAAGTTATAATAGTTATAGAACTAGTTGGAAGAGGAGTGGGTCACAGTAAGTGGATTTTCTCCAATCATCTAAGAGGTCCCAACCACCAAGAATTGGCTCCCACTCTATAATGATGCCTTCTTCATTCTCTTCTTAGGCTAACAAATACTTTTTGTGGATCCCTTGTTTAAGGTGAAAATAATGGATTAGTAATAATAAACAAACCCAAAACTCAAAGAAACTATTGAGTAAATAAAAAATAATGCAAGACAAATAACCAAATAACCAACATTATGCCTCTATTATGATGTGTGGATGTGCTCCAAACGATTGTATGTGCATGTCCTTTGCTAGTATGTCAGCATTTTGATATCATAAGGTTGAAAATGGATAATTGATTATGAAGCTGCATAACATATGCATAGCTTGAATCTTGATAGTCAAATAAGGGTGGCAAGTTTCTATTGAATAGATTTCTCAAGGGAGAAATCGAGTGTTGGGATGCAATGATAGAGGGCCAAAATTGAATTGTATGGAGAGGATTCATAATCTTGTAACGTGTCATGAGGAGGTAAAAATAATCTTGATCAATGAAAGAGATTTGATCAAGTTGGGAGATTGAATGGGAAGAGAGCATGTGGAAGGTGAAGTGGAAGAGCAAGCATGCTCACACATGTGAGCATGGAGGTGGTCTATGTGGAGAGCATTCTCACATGTGTGAGCAATGTGGTGGAGAAGAGTGAAGGTCAAGGGTTGATATGAGCTAGCATGCTCACACTTGAGTGTGGTGAGTAAGTATACACATGCATGTGGGAGTATGGAGGATTGTGGACACATGGGAGAAGTTGAATGGTTGAGATCTTGATCCATGGCTTAAGATTGGAGGGTTGAAATTAGAAGAAAAAAATATTATTTTGTATATGGTGATGTGGCACTTAATACTAAAATAAATGTTTTAATCCAAGTTGTACAATATGCAGTTCATTGTTTTCATTGATGTAAACATTGAGATTTGATATGAAGATCATTGTGTAGACTAGTTTGTATAGCTTGAGCATGTTTCAAAATGATTATCAAGTGGACATTTGCAAGAAGGTTAGATCTGGTGAAGACAGATGAAGAGAAAATTGGCTATGTGCCAAAATAGAGTTTCCTATGTACAAGATATATGATATTTTTGATTCGCATTGGTCCACTCTGTAGAATATTTCTCTATAGTTTTCATGTAAGCTTCTTGGATATTAGACGATTTTTTATTAAGAGTTTCACATTGTTTTGGTTTCTATTCATAAATTTATGAGTGATAAAAGTTTGAGTTTGGCAGTGACAATGTTTCCAATTTAGTGTGCATGTTTTGGTGAATCCACACCTCTCTACAAATTTATATCTAGTACTATATAAATTTATGGAGATGTTGACAGGTTTCAATAGAGTGTTAATTCTATGTGGCATGAATATTTTGAGGTTCGTGTGTTTGTTTGAGGTTGAACAACTGATGGATATTCTATGTTAGGCCATTACCGGTGTCGACCTAATAAGTTTTGGCCATTGCAAAGTTTGAATATGTATTATTCTATTATGATTATAGGTCAATCCTGACATATTTCAACTTGTTCTAAGTTTTGATTCATGACACTAAGTGTGTATATGTGTATGTTGAGTTGACAAGTTACATTTTGTGTAATACATCTAATTAGGTTGACCTAATTGATGTTATAGGTATTTTTGGATGAAGCAGATATATATGTAAGATCTTTTTTGGTGTTTTTGGTGATAGAGATGTCATGTGATGCATAGTTTATGAAAATTGTGTGAGTATAAGGCGAATGCAGAGAAGAGAAGAGTGTTAGTGTAGATAAGGATGAAGTGTGTGAATTCAGTGTTGACATAATTCTGCCATTGATGTCAAAAGGTGTCATTGATGTTAAAGGGTAGATTAGTGAAGGCCTAGATGTCATTGAGCTCAATGGTTTAGGTTCTAGAAGAGTTGGTGCAATATGATGGAGAGAAGAGCATGTTTTGTTAAATTGCAATGTTTCTAAAAAATATGCAAAGTTGTCATGAAATGTTGTCATGATGTTGTAGAGGTTACTTCCATAAATTAGAGGAGAAAATAGCCTACATGTTTGACATGGGTTTTTCAAGAGGGTTCGAATGGTATGGTTCACATGATTAGAGGAGGTGAAATGTTCTCAAGAATTATTTATTCATGTCTCAGGTCAAACTAGGGTATTATAGATAAAACCTAGGTGTTGCAATCATGGCATTGATTAGGTTTAATATTTTGGAGTTGACTATTTGTTGGTGGTAGCAGGTCACATAAGTTACAACTCATGTCCTTTGTATCGTTGAGGAGATCGACCCCCTTTACCTAGTGCTACCAGTTGGTTCAGTGGAGTGTGCATCACGACAACTCTTCACATCACTGTTTGAGTTCACTACAACCATGCTAAATTTTTGATGTGTTATATGCTCCTTGGAAGATCTAACAGTGCATGTAAGTGGTTGAAAATGAAACGATTATCTCTTCACTACTTCACATTACTGTTGTGAAGAAAAAGGGTAGTGTGCAATCAACGATATGAAATGAAAGAGATCAATGGTGATGATAAAAGCATAGAAGATTTAATAGCTATAAATCAAGTCATCCACATCACATTTTAAATTTTACCTCAGCATGTTCTTGTATGATGTGCAATAGAGATAGATCAACGACATATAATAGACAAAGGAAATCTAACAATCATCACTTCATTGCTTCACATCATTGTTGTGAAGAAAAAGGAAGGAAAGTAATGTGTGATATGCAATGGGAGAGAAAGTTAGTGTAGTCTAACGTAATCAAGGACATATGTCTAGATATAATTGCATCACCAATTTTATTCACATCATAGTTGTGAGTAACCCAGTGTCAGAGCAATATGTGATACACTAAAGGGTAGAAATGAAAACATGGTGGGTCCCCTAGCTTCAAAAGATTGATGGAGGGATAAGGTGGACATGTTCTTTGTGAGACAAATGGTAGTTTTCTATTTCATTTCAAGGTCTCTTCATATTGTGATTTCTATTCTTTATGTGCAAACAAAGTTACACTAGGCAAATAGAACGTGATGGTGATCCAACGGTGGAGATGAAGGGATCGTGAACAGACGGTGATACCATAAGTTAAAATGAGATGGATTAAATGTGTGTGATGGTTAGATACAAAAATATAGAGATCAAATGTGAAAGTTAGAAGAAAATAAATCATTTGGTTGGGTTTTAAAGTTGAACAATAAAAGGAGATCGATTGGATTGTGGCATGAAGACATCAGATCGTTGATTAGAATTTAAATTTGAAGACCTCCAATGACTATGATAGTGTGAATGAGGGTTTAAATAGATAGTTGATAAAATGAATGAATTTAATTAGTTCAATTTCTCTCGTAACCAATTTTATTGGTGATTTGATATACAAAGTGGTAAAATAGATTGTAAAGGTGATCAAGACTAGGATTAGATCAAAAATAAAAGGAATACATTAAATGCATATCCAAATCAGGGTTTTGTAGGTTGCCAAGTTTATTAAGTTCATCTAATTTGTACAGGAAGCTTGTTGAAGAAGATAGCATGAATAAAGCCCTAGCATTTAATTTAGATAGTAGTGCATTTCTTGAGGCATGTATGATTGTCTATGAATGTAAGAAAAAATAAGACAATAAAAATTGTGTCTAAGTTTTGATACATGATGCAATAGTGTGTGCATATGTGAACTAAGAAGTGGAAAAAGAATGCACATGCTTATATAGAGTGAAACCCAAAAAAATAGAGAACATCATCGGGTTCACATACAAGATGCAAAACAAAGAGAGGTTTAGAGGAGAGAGTTGAGTTGCAGAGATAGAAATAAAGAATAAAGTAGTTGCAAATAGAGTTACATTATTGAATTGTGTTTAGTATAAAAAATTGTAATAGATTTCATTATAAATCTGATTGGTGGGTTCCATAAGATAATTGGGTAGGTGCTTAGTGTAGGGAGTTGGTGCTTCCTTGGATTAGTTGCTCCTAAAACTAGGGGATTGGTGTCTCCTTAGGTTTGGTTCCCTTAAACATTATACTTGAAAGATGTTCATTGTGAGGCTGGATTGGGATAGTAGATCCTAGAAGCTATTCTCATCGTGATTTTTCCGATCTTGGGTTTTCCACGTATATCTTATGTTATGTGTAATTGTGTGTGAATTTTTATTTCTCTATATGTTTAGTTCTAATATACACTAAAATAGCTAAAAGGATTTAATCTGCTTAAAGTGTTAAGGACTATGTTTTAATTTATCTATTGATTCACCCCTCTTAGTAGATTGTTGTGTTCCAAAATTTAGTATCAAAGCCTGGTTCCCTAAGAGAATCTTAATCAACTCGAGTAGATTTGATGGATTAGATTATGCTTTTTGGAGCATTATGATGGAGACATATTTAGCATCCTTAGGGTTTTATGTGTGGATGAATGTTAAGAATGGATATATACTTCCTACTACTGCACCTACTGATATTGGAAGAAAGAAAGACTATGAGAATAATGCTAAAGAAAAGCATGTTATTCTCTATGGATTGTCTAGCTCAATGTTTGTCAAAGTGATGCATTGTAATACTGCACATGATATCTAGAAAAACTTGAAAGGAATCTACAAAGGAGATGATAAAGTGAAGCTAGAAAAGCTACAAACTATTAGAGCCAATTTTGAAAGTCTCATGATGAGTGAAGAAGAAAAGATTGCAAATTATCTTCTCAGAGTTGATGAGATTGTGAACTCAATTAGAGGGTTTGGAGAAGTAAAGGATTAAATATTATGCAAAAGGTGTTAAGGTCCATGACATCCAAGTATGAATCCAAGATATCTATAATAGAGGAGGGAAGAGAAATAAAATAAACTCACTCCTGATGAATTACACAATATATTCACTGCAAATGAAATGAGAATGGGAAATGTAGAGACATCCCAAAGAGAAGTTGCATTCAAGGCTACCAATAAGGAAAAGTTTGAGGTATCCAAGAATGAAAAGGATGAAGGTTCTATATCCAAGCATGAAGAGGTTGGTGAGGAAGAAGCAAACTTCATTAGGAGATTAAGGAGGGGCTCCAAAAAATATAGAGGTAAGTTACCCTTCAAGTGCTTTGACTGTGGTAAAGTAGTACATTTTTCTGCCAAATATCCCTACAATAAGAAGGATAACTTTGAACAATAATTAGATGGTAAAAGATGAAACCCTACCTTCCTAAGGAGAATTTTTTTTAGAATAAGAAGTAGAGTATGTACATTCAAGAGGAAACTAATTCATCTGATGTTATTGATAGTTCAAATGATGAATAAGATTGTGCTTTTATAATGGAAGAAAAAAAAACAAAAATCATGGAAAGACTCTGAAGAATAGAAAGAATGGAAGGTTGAGAATCTTGGTGAAGAAGGTGAAGAAGAAGGAGAAATCTACCTTTAATGTGAACTGATATATTCTTTGGAAGAGATTGATAGCTTGAGAGAGGAAATTTTTAGTCTAAAAAGGAGAATAAGCATTAAAAAAATCTTGCACAATCTAACCAGACAGTGGTGAGCTTGAAGATATAAGTAGACTATGCCAAGAGGATTTAAGATGTAGTTAAATCTAAACTATTATCTGAAGTTAACAAATGTATGAAGCTAGAGGCAAAAATAGTTTCCTTAAGAAAAGACCTCGAAAAGGCTAGAGTATATATAGAAAAAATATTGAAGCTGAAAGGAGGCTCAAAGATTCTTGATGGATTATTAAACACACAAAAGCCTTCTAACAAAGAGAAATCTAGTTTGGTCTTAGAGAAAGGGAAGAAAACTTATACTAGTACTTCTAAAAAACTATATGAAAGATTTAGAGAAGAAGAGAAGTCTAGTATAGATTATGAGAAGGCCTACAAGGAGAATACATTTGGATATGAGAAGAAAAAAATTGAGATGAATAAAGTTGAAGAAGAAAATAAATATTTTGTAGAAAAGAAGAACATTCAATCAGTTCCTGATCATCTGAACAAGAAGAGCATAAAGAGAATTGATGATGATGGATTCACAAGGGTGAGAGATTTTAAGAAGCCAAAGAAAATAATACCCTCTCATTCTACTCTAGGAAACCCTATGACTAGGTACTCTTCATACTTCTATGGGTATTTTTATACTTGTAATCAATTTGGTCATAGGGCTAGAGATTGTAGAGTTGTTCCTAAAAGGAGTATAAATTTTGTTAGAAAAAATCCATTTTCTCCTTTAGTAGACATGAATGTAATATGTTATAATTGTAATAATTTTGGTCATGTAGCCAAGAATTGTAGAAATTAATTATAAGACAAAAAGTTCATAGTGAGGAAAAAAGGAACACACCTCCTAAACTAAACAATGAGTCTGAAGTCATTGAAAATTAGGAAGAGAAGGTAGAGAAGAAATCTAAGAAGGCATGGAAATAAAAAGAGAAGATGCCCACTCAATCAATCATTGCAAAAGTGACACTTCATGCCACAAAGAAAAAAATGTAGGTAATAGATAGTGGTTGCTCTAAGCATATGACTGGGGACAAGAGTAAATTCATCCAACTTAAGAAATGTAAGGAAGGATCAGCTAGGTTGGGTGACAACACTACTGTAATGATTTGTGGTAAAGGAACATTGAGCATAGATGGTAAATTACCCACACAATATGTTCTTTATGTTGAAGATTTGAAGCACAACCTACTAAGTGTGAGTCAAATGAGTGATAATGATTATAAAGTAACATTTAATTTAGAAGGATCCAAAATTAGGAAAAATGGAAAAAAAATACACAAGGATTAAGAAAGATAGAAATCTTTATAATCTTAGTGAAGTAAAAGGTCAAAATTATCTGTTAAGTCAAGTTGATGAGAGTTGGTTGTGGCATAGGAGAATGGGGCATGTAAATTTTGATAATTTGGTGAAGGTGAGATCAAAAGGATTTGTAAGACACATTCCTAAGATAACTAATCCTATCAACACCATTTGAAAAGAGTGTCAAATAGGTAAGAAAACAAGGGCTAGATTTCAAACAATGGAATACTCAACTACAAAGCCCTTGCAATTAGTTCATACTAATTTTTGTGGCCCTACAAGAACAAGAGTATTGAAAGGTCAAAAATACTTCATGTTGTTGATTGATGGCTATTCAAAATGACATGGGTAACATTCTTAGAGGATAAGTCAAAAGCATTTGATAGATTCAAGATATTTAGAGCCATGGTTCAAAAGGAGATTGGAAGAAGAATCAAATGTTTAAGATCAGTTAGAGGTGGAGAATTTACATCAAATGAATTCATTTAATATTGTGAGAAACACGGAATCAAAAAACAATATTCTAAATCAAGAACTCTGCAACAAAATCGTATATTTGAAAGAAAGAATAAGATAGTTAAGGAGATGGCCAAAATAATGTTGAATGAGTCCATGTTACTAGATGTGTATTCGAGAGATGCAGTTCATAATGCAGTATATATCTTGAAAAAAGTTCAAATAATAGTAAATAGTGACAAGAATCCCTATGAACTATGGTATGGTAAGCCAACATTTTTCAAGTATTTCAAGGTTTTTGGTAGCAAATTATACATCAAAAGAGAAGAAGAAAACTTGGGAAGCTTTGATTCTAGATGTGATGAAGGAATATTTCTTAGATATTCAATCCAAAGCAAAGCTTACAAGTGCTATAACAAAAGGTTGCACAAGATAGTAGAAAGTGTCAATGTCAAGATTGATGAAGAATTGAAACATGTTAAATCTAATAGAGACAACTTTGAAGATGAATCAAAATGTGAAGAAGAGATTGCTGATGAAGATCCAGAAGAAGAGAATGAAAATGCACCTACAAAATGTGTTCAAAAGGATCATCCTTCAAATCAAATAATTAGAAAAAAAAATTAAGGTGTTCTTACTAGGAGAAGAGCTAAAAAGAACAAGGAACAAGTAAATTTCTCTCTTATCTCAGATTGAACCTAAAATATCTGTTGAGGCCAATAAGGATAAGAGTTGGATAAATGCCATGGAAGAAGAGATGAATCAAATTGAGAAAAATAAAATATGGGAATTAGTTCCTAGACCCCCAAGAAAAAATGTGGTAGGTACTAGATGGGTGTTTAGAAACAATCTCAATGTAGATGGAGTTGTTGTAAGGAGCAGGGAAAGATTGGTATGCACAAGTTTGAGTGATAGACTTTAAAGAAAAAATTGCACCTGTTGCAAGATTAGAAGCCATAAGGATGTTTCTTGCATTCTCAGTTTATAAAGGATTTAAGGTCTATCAAATAGATGTAAAATCTTCCTTTCTGAATGGAAACCTTGAAAAATAAGTTTAGATAGAACAACCAAAATGTTTTCAGCTATCAAAAGAAGAAGATTAAGTTTATAGACTAAGGAAAACATTGTATGGTCTAAAATAGGTAGTGAAAATGGTATTCAAGACTAGATGAGTACTTAGAACAACAAGGATTAAAGAAAGGGTGTGTAGATATCAATTTGTATTTCAAATCCAAAGGTGAGCATATGATTATTGTTGATGTATATGTCGATGCCATCATATTTGGTGGTAGAACTGATAGGATGTGTAAAGAATTTGTTGTCGAAATGTAAGATGAATTTGAGATGTCAATGCTAGGAGAGTTGTCATTTTTCCCTAGTTTACAGATAGTGCAAATAGATGGGATATTTATATCTTAAACAAAGTATGATAAGGAAATTCTTAAAAATTTTGGAATGGAAGATAGGAGACTAGTAACTACCCCCATGATAACTAGATATAAGCTGAGAAAATTAGACGAGTCCTCATATGCAAATCAGACAACGTATAGGTCAATGATTGGAAGATTGTTGTCCTTAACTGCATCAAGGCCAAATATTATGCAAGTAGTGAGCATGGTTGTAAGGTTTCAAGCTTCTCCTAAGGATTCTCATGTCAACACAATAAAAAGGATTTTTTTATATATCAAAAGTATTGTTTACTATGGACTGTGGTATCCTAAGAGAAAATACTTCACTTTAACTACATATAGAAATGTTGATTGGGATAGAAGAACATATGATAGAACAAGAACTAGTGGTGGTGCATTCTTCTTGGGACACAAAATTGTTCCTAGATGAGAAAAAACAAGAATCAATCACTCTTTCTACAATAGAAGAAAAGTATGTAGCAGTTGCAACATATTGTACTCAAGTATTATGGATGAGTTAGACTCTTAAAGATATCAAGGTTGAGTGCAAATAATCTAGCTCTATTATTTATGATAACTCCAATCCAATAAAGATATCAAATAATCCAATGATGCATTCTAGGACAAATCACATATCAATCATCACTTCATCAAAGAGAAGGTAGCAGATCAAGAAGTCACCATGAGGTATGTCCCAACTAAAGATCAGATTGTAGACATATTCACTAAGCCTTTTCCCAAGGAGAAATTTGAATATTTGAGGCAAAAATTGGAGGTAATTACTCCCACATAATATCACTAAATTATAGAGATAGGGAATGAGTCCAGGGGGAGCTTCATAGATATTTCATTCATCCTTGGAAATAAAGACATAAATAAAGTTAGGTAAATTTGGTTTTACAAGTTTCTAACGACATGATGGTTATAGATTCTTGAACATATTATTTCTTTTTTAATTGCTTGTCAAAGGGGGAGAATATCCAATGAAGGAGAATATTTCAGCTACAACAAGCTATTCAAGAGTTACCCTTTCCCATTGTAATATCGTAGAATTGCACCTAGAGGCAATTCCACATTTTTGTGCGCGCACTTTTGCCTAGCATTTATGACACCTTAGAGCGTTAATGAAAAAATACCATGAGTCATAATTTTACAATTATGACCCCATGAGGACCAATGGCGGAGCAAAAAAAGCCTAACGACACATTTCCTGAAAATCTAGGTTGTCCTAAATCTACGTTGCTATCCTTTGGTTGAGAGCTCCTTTGTTTGAGGCAAAAAACATAGAATTTTCACTTGTGTACATTTATTTATCGTTTATTCGATCTATTTACACTAAGGTTGATAATGGTTCATTCCCTGGTGATCTCTTGAGAATGAAGATACATGTGTGTAGTGAATCCCTCTTATCTCACGTTTTGGTGAACCTGACATGAACATGTCAGATCTATTCTCACAATGTTTTTATGTCTACGATAATTTTTTCTCTAAGGAAGATTTTGATATGTAGGATGATGCTCTAGATGACTTCTTAGAAGAACCATATAATATGTACAAACCTCCCAAAAAAAATTCTTCTCTACAAGCTGAAGAGTTAGTAAATGTAGTTGGGCTCTATGTGGCTCCTTTGAGCCCTAAGAAACTCATCATTTACGTGACCCTGACTGACCCTTATTCTAGGGAGGATTGTTCTATCTATGGGATTTCATGTCATAGTGATTCATCAAACCTATACTCAAGGTTCATAAAAGCTACAGACTCCACTTCCTATAATGTTTTTGGGCACACATATAATACTAGAAGAAACAAATAGAACTTGGATCAACAACCTTCTGCTCCTATGTTTCAACCCACTCAGGTTCCTACTTCCTTACCATCTTGTCAACTAAACCTTCCTTCAGCACCTAAACCTACGATCAAATTAGCACATGATTATGATCTTGTCAAGAATCTTCATATTACTCTAGCTAAGATCTCACATTGGGACTTGCTTCAGACCTCTCTAGTTTATCAATAGATTCTTTAGGAAGCCTTCTAGAAGATCCTCTTGCCTACAAATATTAATGCATTGTTGGCTCATATTAAAGCGAATTCATTGAATATTACATTCCATCCGCAAGAACTCCCACCTCCAAATATGCAGAAACAAGTACATTCCTTGATGATAATAACTAATGTTAATAATATTGGTAATTAATGTTAATAATATTGGTATTAGGCACACCCTTGTTGAAACCAATTTTTCCCTCAATGTTTGTAGTATCGACCTACTACCTAAGATTAAAGTTGATTCATCTTCTATAGCAGGTTCTTCCTTATATATTTGTGGGTTTGATAATGCTAGCTGTCAAGATCTGGGTATGATAATATTGCCTTTGCAGCTAGGCCTTGTTACCTTGCCTACTTTGGTTTATGTAATCTCTGGTCCCTTACCTTGCAATATTATTTTGGGGAGACCCTGGATTCATGATATGGATGTTGTAACTTCTACTCTACACTAGTCCTTAAAGTTCATCGCAAATAACCGGGTGATCACAGTTAAAGCTAATCCAAAAGTTGTTCACCTTTATGAGCTAGCAGTTACGAGTCGGGCTTCAGTCGTCTCCACTCTTAAGAATTGTATTCCATCCTTAACCACTGATTCTATGGTGCGTTCCTTGATGATACCCTTTGTGGAGATTGTCCTTGAAGCGAATGTTGTTAGAGATGGACCACCTAAGGCGGAAAGTCCTAAGTCTTCCCCTTCTTCTCCCTCCTCTTCTCAATTGAATTCTTTATTTTGTGATTATTGGGGCTTCTTAGAATTCTCTGAGTTCTTCATTGCATAATACAAAGAGACTCCCTCTCGTATAGAGTTTTTGAATGCCTCTAATGTAAGGGTGGACAGTGTTTCCATTAAGGAAGAGAATTGTGGTCCTATCTAGGAGAAAAGTCCTTCCTCTACTAAGGAGAATAGTCCCACTCTTAGGAAGGATGTTAAAATTTGTGAACCAAGCAAAGAAGGTGGAAGTGTTCCCGTGGATGTGTTTGATGTTCACTGGTGGAATGAAACCCTCTACATAGAGCTCCCACCTCCCAAAGTTTTGCAAAACTGTTATGGTTTCGGGTATGAACTCGCTTCTCGGTATGGATACAAGTAGAAAGTCGTAGGGCATATTGAGAAAGAAATCCAGTTTCATATTTAGTTTAAGTTGTGAAAGCACCATTTGGGTTTGGGATGCTCTATTGAATAGTCTAAACAAAAACCTTGGTGGAGTGTTAAAATGATTTCAGTTGAATCACTAAGCTTGGTCCATCCTGAGTTGATAGAGGATAGGGGGCAGGCCGAGAAAATCCCTTTAGATTTCTTCTCTTTAGATGAAGCACTTGAGGAATTCTTAGGTGCCTACTCCCTGTTTCCTCCTTTCCATCACAAGAGAAAATTCCTATATCACTTACATAAACAAGCATACTCTGGATAATTTTTCTTGAGTATTGATGAGGAGGACTCTCTATCCAATGTTGGTAATGATTTTTCTGATATCACATCTTGAAGATCGTATTTCTCTCCTTAAAGGGGATACTACTGAAATCTCTATGGCTCCTAAGTCTTTTGAAAAAGTAATTAAGATTGGGAAGTGCCTTTCGTCAAAAGAAGAAGACGAACATTCCGATCTCTTACATTCTCATCTTGACATATTTTTTTGGATGTATGAGGATATGCCTGGTATTGACGAGTCTATAGTGTTTCACAATATCATCCCATATCCAGATGCCAAGCTAGTCAAGCATAAAATATGAAAGATCAATCCCAGGGTGGCATTGATGGTTAAGACTGAGAAAGAGAAACTATTGAAAGAAAGATTTATTCATCCAATTGACTATTCCCCTTGTATTTCAAATATTATTGTTGTTAGTAAACCTGATGGACATATTCAAATATGCATTGAATTTTGTGATCTTAATAAGGCTTCTCTTAAATATTTTTCTCGTTGCCTAGTATAGATATGATTGTAGACTTGACTATAGTCCATGCATTGTTATATTCTATGGATGGTTTCTCAAGTTACAATCAAATCTGTATTAATCCAAAAGATTAGTACAAGAAAGCCTTCACTACCCCTTGGGGTACTTTCTGTTATGTGGTCTTTCCCTTTGTGTTAAGAAAGTAGGAGCAACTTACCAAGGGGTAATGACCTTGATATTTCATGATTTTATTCATAAGATCTTAGAGGATTATGTTGATGACATCTTGGTAAAATCTATAACTCATCAAGATCATGTCAAGAACCTTTGTTTTATATTTGAAAGGCTTTGACTCTATAAGATGAGACTCAATCCCCTTAAGTGTGTTGTTAGTGTGGATGTTAGAACACTTTTGGGATTCATAGTTTCTCACCGTGGAATCAGAGTTGACATAAATAAGATTGATTCTATTGTTAACATGCCTCCATATAGGAACATCATTGAGTTACAATGATTACAAGGGAAGATTTATGGAATTCGAAGGTTTATATATCTCAATTTCCTAATGGTACCCTTCCTTTCACTCATCTATAGAAGAAAGATGTTTTCTTCACATGGGATGAAGAGTGGCAAAAGGATTTTAAGTTGAAATCAAAGCCTATTTGGCCAATCCTCATATATTGATGTTGAATATGCAAGATAGACCATTCTTGCTTCACCTTGCATCGTCACCATATTCTTTGGCATCTTTGTTGGCTCAGTATGATGATTTCGGGAAAGGGGGAGTCATCTACTACATTATCTATACTCTAGTTGATTAAGAAAACCATTATTCATCCATGGAGAAACAATGCTTTGCTCTTGTCTTTGCTACATAGAAGTTAGGGCACTACCTTCTCCATGCTAAAATGCACATCATTGTAAAAAGTGACCTTTTAAAGCATTTGTTCTCTAGTTCCAATCTTGTTGGGAGGTTAGTGAAATGGGATATGTGGCTTTCTGAGTTTGATATAAATTTCATTACTTAGAATTCAATTAAGGGTCAAGGGGTTGCCGATCCATTGGCAAATGCTCCCTTATCTCACTCCTTCTTTGGGTTAGATTTGTTTCTTGATGAGAACATTTTTTTGATTAATTCTGACCTTAAATGGAAGATGTATTTCGATGGGTTGAGGTGTAAGACTAGTTCTAGAGCAAGTACGGTCTTAATATCCCTGAAGGTAAATCAGTCCCTCTATCCTTTCGATTGGATTTTCCTTGTACCAATAACATCACTGAGTATGAAGCTATCATTGTTGGCTTGTGCGTCGTGATTTCCTTAGGAATCAAACATCTCCACATATTGGGTGATTCTAAACTTATTGTGAATCAGATTACAAAAACCTATCAAGCTAAACAAAGTAAGTTATCTTGATATCAAGACCTTTCTTTGTCCTTGCTTAATTTGTTTGCTTCTTTCTCAATAGACAGTATCCATAGGAGGGAGAATAGACATGCCAATTCCATGGAAAGCATTTCTTCCTTGGTACCATCGAAGGAAGATATGAAAGAATACCACTTTATGGTTTAGGTTCTTTGATCTCCAGTTGTTTCTAATCAACCTGAGCCCGATATCCACGTGTGTTCTCATGTAGACTCAGGAGAATGGTTCTCTAATATCTATAACTACTTAAAGACTATAAACTTTCTTGATGATGCGATGAAGAATGATGACACCTGTATAGGAAAGCTTTCAACACGTTATGTTATTATGTTTGATGTTCTTTATCGAAAAATTTATAACGACATGCTTCTCTGATGTCTCAATAAAGAAGAGACAACCCTTTCCCTTAAGGAATCCCATTCAAGATCTAGGGGTGGAAATTTTTATGGTAGATCCATGGTGAGAAAATTGGTACACATGGGGTATTTTTGGAAAACAATGGAGCAATATTCTTTCAATTTTGTTAAGAAATGCCTGCAATGTCAACAAAACACTCATCTTATTCATGCACCTACACAAGAGTTATAAAGTCAGATCTCCCCTTGGCCATTCACAAAGTAGGGGTTGGATATTATTGGAAGAATGTTGCCTCCTTCTTCTAAAGGACATACCTTTATCATTACTACTACAAACTATTTCATGAAGTGGGTTGAAGCCATTCCACTTTGGTCCACCAATGCTAAAGCTATGTGTGGTTTTCTTCTAAACAATATTTTTTCTCATTTTAGATTGCCTACTACACTTATTTCTGACAATGGTACGCCATTAAAGAATAAGAAAGTAAAGGAATTCTTTGAGAAATTCCACATTCAACATAGATTTTCTACACAATAATATCCACAATCTAATGGTCAAGTGGAAGCATCTAATAAGACTCTTGAGCTCATTCTCCATAAAATAGTTAATAAACATGATAAGGATTGGAATATTCAATTAATGTATGCTTTATGGGCCTATCGCATGAGTGTTTTTATGACGACATGAAAAATTCCTTACAACCTCATATATGCTATCAAAGCTATCTTTCCTTTAGAGTTGGAAATTCCATCTTTGTGGGTTTCCCTTAAAGGGTTAATTGATGATGAAACTTATCAAGCCAATTGTTTGCATCAGCTAGAGATGCTCGATAGGAACCGATTGCAAGTCCTCAACCATCTTAAAGCTTATTAGTGATCATTATCTAGACAGTATAATCAAAATGTGATTCCCAAGACTTTTAAGTTGGGAGACCTAGTTCTTTGTGAAAATAAGAGAAATGTAAATGAGTCTCTTGATTAGAGAGGGAAATTTAGTCCTAACTAGTTAGGCCCTTACATTGTTTCCTCTATGTACGGATCAAGTGCCTATGGATTGAACACCTCTAAAAGATCACATTAATGCGATACATCTTTGTCGATACTATTTGTAGCATCCAAATATGTCATCGGGGTGGTGTTCACTCTTTAATAGTAGTAGCACTATAGGTGTTGACATTATTCATTAACACATTATGAATTTTTTTGTGTTATGATGTGACCACGTGTGTTTGTGTAGTATACATACATGTGTCTTGCTATGTTATCTATCCATGCATCACATTACATATTTTAAGGAAAATTTGATCATCATTGTATTTAATTAACATACAACCATGTGTGTTCATTAAATCATATTAGCATCTAATGTAAACATACATCCATATAAGAATATAACATCCATAGAATCAACATACATGAAAGTAAAGAAGCATACACATCAAAATACATGCTGCCACGATATCAAAAACAATATATATATATATATATATATATATGTATTATCAAATGTCATTGTAGATGTATCAGACAACTACTGTAAAAAATAAGTGGCTACTGAATATATTTCTATGCAAAAGATCTACAAAATATATATGTATATCTCACTACCAAACTTGTGTACAAAATGAGGAGTCCCTAAGGGTATGGTGCATGAATCCCAAAGCCCTCTAGCTCTGGTTGTTGTTATTGTGGTCTAAGGAGAGCCTACATAGTGGTCATAGACCTGGATCAAAGGGAGCGCAATGTCGATAGAGCTACCTGCATCCCCCTGATCTCTCCCTACATGGAGCATATCATGAATCATGCCTATGTCAGCTCCTACTATAACTGTTGAACACCTATAAAGATCATGACTATTAGGTGCCTATCGAGGTAGCTCTGAAGAGAATCATGCACCTGCTCGGCAACATCAACCCTCATCACTACCGTGTATCACTCATCAAGCACCATCTGTAGCTCCCTTGATAGTTGGTCATGCTGCCCCTAGATGGTGGTCACCTCTACAATGAGCTATACAATATCATCTCCCCACTCCTCATAAGTAGTCCTTAGATGTGCTATTAGCTTGAAAATGGGGGCAAGTCACCTCGTAGACACAGGTTCGTAAGCCTCAAGAACTGTCCCCTGAATAGGCACATTAGGGGCCACCTTTGATATGCATTAGTAATCAATCCAGTACATCCCTATGAATCCTCTACAACCAAAAATGGAAAGATAGCAATCAGTATCACATGGAATATATATGTATAATCATGTGTTTCCAAAAGTTTAGTCTTCGACACTTTTTCACTCATTTTGGCCTTTTCCCTTGGATTTTGGCCTTGTTTTACCTTGATTCGGTCTTGTAAGCTTGCAATTCAACAATAATCTAATGATGTTTTACTAAGGTGTTATGAAGTGTTGTAACACATCTTCCCACTTTTCTAAGACCATTTCAACACAATTCACCTAAACAACCCCATTTTACCCCTTTCCAAGCCTTGTGTCAAGGTGTTGTAAAGTGTTGTAAAGAATTTTCACATCTTCCTAGGTTTGTCACCAACTAATTAAACCTTCTCTTATGCTAATTTGTCCCCTTAATGTACTTTTAAGCCTGATTAAAGTGTGTTTCGAGAGGCAAAGCTGATAAACTTCATTAAACATCATTTTATTCCTGACCACCACTTGAAATTTCCCGAGTGGACAAGGTCACCACCTTGGGTGACCTAGTCCCTTTTGGCATAAATTTCAAATTTAAGACAAAAACCAGCAAGAATTTTGTCTCCAGAATCCTAGTGTCAGTCTATCATGTTGCATTTTCTATAAATTAGGGCATATGTTGTATAAATAAGGGTTTTCACCTTCATTTTTCCCTCTTACTCTCCCTCCCAAGCTCATTTTTACATCTCTCCATAAGCACAAGGGTTTCACAAGAAACCTCCATTGGAGCTATTCTTACATGTTGAAGACCTCAACAATAAAGGATTTGGTGAGAATTTACATTGTTTGTCATTCAATCATCTTTCCTTTGATTTTATCTCATTTGGGTTTGAGTTATGATAAAAGGGGTTTGACTTAGGTAAACCCCTATTTCCGAACCCCAACATTTTGTCTTTACATGTGTTTTGGAGGACTGTACTTAGATTTAGCAAGATACAAAGTGTTCGATAAAGTAAAAAAGTTCCATACAAGTCACATCAAGGCATCAAACCCTAGAAGGAGAAAAAGGACAAGTTATAGGTCATTTTTGGGAGTTTCAGACACAAACTGTTGCAAAAAAGGGAAGTATCAACTGAGACCCACAAAATCAGATCCTAAATCTTCTGAAAGCACTAGGAGGAATAGGTTGCCACTATTGGCGACCATGTCCCTGTGCTAATCTTGAAAAAAGGTTTTTTTCTCATTTTTGGGTACCCTTTTCCCTGAAACCCAATACAAAAAAATTTCTCGACAAGAGGAATAGGTCACCCAACTTGGCGTAAGTGTCCCTCTACTGATTTCAAACAATTTCTAGAGCTTTTGGGGTCCTCTCATCTGCAAAATTCCATTTCTAGGTGCACAAGTTTTGAACCCTCCAGTTTACTTTATGTTTTGCATACATTTAGGACATATATTTTAGTTTGCATTTAGTTCATATTTTATTTCATTTACATTTCTTAGTTAGCATTAGTTTCATTCACCCACGCAACACACACAAATCACAACCTTCATCAATCAACCCTTCCTTTGAATGCAACTGCCAAAAACAATATAGCCACCAAGTGGAAAGAGAGCCATTCCTACACCAAAGTGCTCCTAGGTGAAAAACCCTAGGGAATCCTCTTTCCCTAGTTAGAGTCATATTTTTGGTGGTTCATTTTGGTGAACCCGACTGTAGACCACTTGTTAAATTTCTAATTTTTCTTTTCATCTTAGGAAATAACTTGCATTGCATTGAAAATTTTGCATTGTTTTCATCCTAGGGTTTGTAGAAAAGTGCATTAGTGAAAGTTCATGCTAGATTTCACTTTTCATTACATTTTCAGCAAGAATATACAAAAGAAATTGCATTTCCATTCTCTGTTAGCAATAAAAAATCATAAAAACCATAAAAAGTAGTCAAAAATTTAGAAAATAATAAAAATCAACACTACTATGACTAAGTCACCACACTGGGTGACCTAGTCCTTTGACACTATTCATTGTGAAATATCTAGCAATTTTCTACATTACAGTTCCCTGGTTTTGCATTTTTGTGTTCTGTTATAGAATTCTAGTTACAAGTAGTTTTATCTCTTTTGCTCACATTTCCTTAGTCTCCACCCCATCCTTAGGGAAGCTTTTATGAGCATTTGGTGTTCCCTTGCTGATACAGTTGTGAGATCAAGCTCTAGACTCATGGCATCTAACAACAACACTATTGTTGTAGACCTTGGGATCTCTCAGACTTCAACTCCTAGTATTGAAGATGTTACACTAGGCTTAGAGACTATCCTTAGAAATTGCTTGCATTTAGGAGACACAACTGGTGAAAAAAATGATCTACCACATGATAAGGTCTTTCACATCCATGCTGATCTAGCTAATTACCAACATGAAATAAGCCTTGTGCCCATATCTGGCACTGCCATCCCTTCCATAGAGAACCTTCACCACTTAATTCACTATGATGATGGCCTACGTGTCATGAAGATGATAGCATAAATCCATGAAAAACATTACTCTTCTACACCTAAGGTATCTCACTCACCCACCCCTATGATTGGCCAAGAAGGACCTTCTACTCCTCCCCCCTCAACCATTGCTTGCATTCCCACTTATGCATCTCCTAGTGTGACAACTACTATGCAACATATTAGTAATACGATACCTTCCCTCAACATCCCTACTATTGTTTCTACTTCCCTTGTGGCATCACACCCCTTAACCTCTTCCTTCATCCCTACTCTTACTATCCCCTCAACTTCCCCTTCCACCACCTTCACCCCTTCTCTCTCCCTTCCACCTCATAGCACTTACATTGACCCTCTTATTACACAACATTTTCACATTGTCACTTCCATGTAACAACAAATATCCACCATCAACCAAAGCCAACATAGTTCCTCTAATAATAACGTTCATAGAAATCCATTATCCCTTTACACACCCCCTTGCCATAGGGAATAAAAATTCCCCGATTCAAGAAATACGGAGGGAAGGGAAACCCTTTTAATCATGTTAATGCCTATACTACCTTATGTAGAAACTTTTCTCTTGATGACAAGTTACTAGCTAATTTATTCCCTAGGACCCTCAAAGATGCTGCCTTGGAATGGTTTTCCTCCCTTCCCAATAATTTCATTAGTTCATTCAATGAACTAGTGGATGCCTTTATTAATCACTTCCAAGTTCATATGGCCCCTAAGAAAACATTGGTTGACCTCATGAGATACAAGCAAGACACTAACAAGAAGATAACTGACATTATCTCTTGTTATCAGACACTTTATTCCTTTATTGATGTTAAGATACCTAACACCCATTTGAAAAATATGTTCACCGAAAACCTCTTAACACCTCTTAAATATAACTCACCCTCATTAAATTCCCCTCTTTTATGCACTTGTGCCAATCACTTTGTGACTATCATAACTCAACTAGTAGTTGTGATTCATGATCCACTTCTAGCAGAGTTGAGAAGTCCAACGCTTCTTCCCAATCCAAACCTCAACCATTCCGTAAACCAAACAAAGGGTTTCTCCAATTTTAACCCTTCATCCCAAACCCCTCTACCTGCTAATAACTAGGTGGTTGTTGTTAGGTCTGTAGTGCCCTTCAATTATGGAGATCCTAAGTGCACCTTCACACCCTTGCCTGACACCCATCATAACATCATGAACCAATTACTCCAACAATAAATCATCTCTTTATCTCCCATCCATACACCTGATCCCAATAAACCATTACCTCCTTCCTATAATTCCACTGCTTATTGTTACTTTCATAGATAGAATGAACATGACATTGCACAATAAAAGCATCTCAAGAACCTTGTGCAAGACCTAATTGATTCAGATCATCTATCTGTTGTTGGTATCAATGATAAAAGTAATAAGTCAGTGGCACCCCCAACCAAAACTTGAAAATATTCACCAACCCCATGCCCAAACATAATGTGTCACTCGTCAAAGAAAGAAAAAATTGACCACCAGATGTCATGAATGTTGATTCACATGAAACACATTCCACTTCTCTTCCCATGGTAGCCCATGTCACACCTATTAATGATCTTATGGGCTAAGGTAGGACCACTCGAATGGGATCTGTATATACCCTCGTGTACCACTCGCAATGTTTTTTGTGCTTCTTCAACATCGAGACATCTCATTAGGGCGTTATCTCAGGTACCTCTATACAAGGTATCTCTGATGATGGTGTATTTAGCTAACTTACGGATAAAGGTTTAGCGTTGGTTATTTGATAGGTCTAGAGGTAAGGTTTGGTCGGTTAGGTAGTTGAATATGTCTTTATACCAAGGGGAAGTACAACCAACAATTATACACACCATCACAAAATCGGGGACATCATAGGCAGGGACCAACAACTGTTCAACCAAAAACTCAAACTTAGGCACGTTACTCGAAATATCCAATAAGGATCCCACGGTTTCCATAACATCTGCAACCCTATTCTAAATATGTGGTATTTGTTGAAAGGAAATATGATCAAATTACTGCTTGAAACTATCAGCCATGCGCATGTAGGGGGCAAGTTTCTCATCCTTAGTCTCATAATCATCATTTACTTGCCGGACTACTAGCTGAGAATCACCAAAAATATGTAGACTCTTAATCTTCCATTGTGCTGCCATTTTTAATCTTGTAGACTCTTAATCTTCCATTGTGTTGCCATTTTTAATCTTGTCACTAAGGCTTCATACTCTGCTATGCTGTTGGTGCAAGGGAAATAAATCCTTAATGATTTAGGAATGGTGTCACCTTGAGGTGTAACAAATAGAATACCTGCTCCTGAACCATGTTGTGTATGTGACCTGTCAAAGTATAGTTTCCAGTCTATTCTAGTGTCAATGTTAAAGATAAATTTGTCAGGAAAATCCACCACTAAAGGATGGTCTGCCTTCATGGGTGTATCTTCTAACTAATCTGTAATCACTTATCCTTTTATATCCTTCCTCTCCACATATTGGATTTCATACTCGCTAAGTATCATAACCCATTTAGCCAAGCAGCTCGTTAATGCTGCCTTACTTAGGAGATATTTGAGGGGATCAATCTTAGCAACCAACATTGTTTGGCGATTGAGCATATAGTGTCATAGATTTTGAGTAGCAAAAACTACCACAAGATAGGAATATTCTATGTTGTTGTAGTTTAGTTCATATCCTACCAAGGTATGACCGATTTAGTAGAATGCTCTCTCATGACCTTGAACATCGTTTTGTGTGAGAAGAGCTCCTAATGCTGACTGAGTTGCTGAAATGTATAGTATCAATAGTTTTCCATCTGTAGGTGGCATGTGAATAGATGGAGTGAGCAAGTAGACCTTGATTTGTTGGAAAGCTTCCTAACATTTAGGTGTCCACACAATTGGTACTCCTTTCTTGAGTAAATGTTGAAATGGGTATATTTTCTCTACCAGTTGTACAATAAAACACCTGATGGACTGTAATATTCCTTGTAGTGTTCTTAGTTGACCAATGCTGATAGGAGGAGGCATCTCTATGATAACTCTTACCTTCTCTATATCTACTTAAATGCCTCTTCTGGAAATGATATACCCTAACAGTTTCCCGGATTTCACTCCAAAGACACACTTCTTCAGATATAGCTTGACGTTGTAATTCTCTAGCCTCTGGAATATATTGTCTAGAACCTTCAAATGATCCTCCCTTGTTTCTGATCTAGCTATAATTTCATCTACATAATCTTCCATGAGAGTGTGTACAAAGTCATGAAAAATCATAGTCATTGCCTGTTGATAGGTAGTTCCTACGTTCTTAAGCCCAGATGGCATAACATTCCAATAGTATGTGCCCCATGGACACATGAAAGCTGCCTTGTGTTGGTCTTTAGGCATGATTTTGATTTGGTTATATCCAGAGAAACCATCCACGAGGGATAGCATCTTGTATCCTGTTGTAAGATCAACTTTCATATCTATGTTCGGCAAAGGGAAGTCATCCTTAGGACATGCCTTGTTGATGTCTCTAAATTATGTGCAAATGCAGATGCCCCCAGTTGGTTTAGTCACTAGCACAAGATTCAAAATCCAGTCTGCATAGTCTATAGTTCTTATAAATCCAACATCCAAGAGTTTCTTAAGTTCTGCCTTGACCAGTAGAGCAATCTGTGGATGCATTTTCCTTAACTTCTGTTTGACGGGCTTAATACCTGGCTACAATGGTAAATGGTACAATATTAGGTTTGGATCCAGCCCAGGCATGTCAGCATATGACCATGCAAATTTAATCAATCTCTTTTTGAAGAAGTCCTCAAACTCAGGTTTTTTTGTCTCTGTTAAAGAAGCTACAAAATATACCATCCGAGGATTCTCTTTTCTACCTATGTTGACTTCAACAGACTCTTCTACTCGCATCAGTGACTTTTCCAGTTCAACAGGGAGCATATTTAAACCTCTATCCTTGGGTGCCTCGGAGAGGTTTTCACCCTCGAATACGTCCTTTATTTTGACTGTTTCTTCATCCAAAAGTGCCTTTTGGTTTTCACCTAGGGACTCATCATTTTTCTCATTTTCATCATTGTTCTTTTTATTTTCATTTTTGTTATTAGAGGTGTAAATAGACTCCGCAAAATATGCTTTGTCATCCAAGTCTATGGTACAAATAGCTTTATGATCCCCTCTTGGTATGCCTTCTTGAAGTCCCGTGAACTCAACCAATTGCTTCGTCATTCTTGAATGTATCTATGATGGGTGTACCTTGTTGATCCCAGTCGATAAGTTCAAGATATATGAGAGGCATGTCATCATCGAAGTTTTTAAAGGTAGCAGCTGACAAGGTGAATATAGAGTGGTGGACATGATCACATAAGTTTTGGACTAAATCCTTCTTGTTCCTCTTCCTATAGGTAGGTATACTTTCTTGTGGGACTATAGTAAGGGCTGAGTCGTCAGAAGATGGTTTGGTAGGTGCCCAAGATGCAAGATCAAGGGTTTCCCAATAATAGAGTTTATGCCATTCTTCTTTAGACAAGTGCTTCCTATGATGGGAACTAGTTGGTTTAGGTACAGGTTTTACCTTTAGGTCTAATTCTCCAAAGAGATCATCTATGTTCAGGGTACTAGTAGAGGAAAAAGTATCCCATTCACAATCGCTTGAGTCAGAAGATTCATCATAAACTGGGGGAAGTGATTCATGAGATACATCATAGACTAGGGGAAGTGGTTCATGAGACTTGTCGTAGACTAGGGGAAGTGGTTCATGAGATGTCTTGATGCCTACATAAGCACAATATTCCTCTTGAAATGGTAATGAAGTACTAGGAAACCCAATTCTAAGTGGCTGAAACCCTAGCCCTACGTATTTTGGTCGTGGTGAGATAGTGATCAGTTCCGTCCTTCCATTTTGATGTAGTCCTAACCCACTGTGTCCATCATAGCCTTCATTTTGCATAATCTTAGAGCTTTTTCCATATTGGTTTTTAGCTATTTGAATAGATGGCGGGGGGTATTCATTGTCTTCTTGATACAACCAGGAGGTAATATCACCTTGATCCACAATTTCTTCACTTAACTCTCCCCATTTGGTCAATGTCATTGTAGGGGGAACTCGAAATGTGACTACTGACTACCTTCTATCTACCAAGGGTAAGCCATATGCCTTAGGTGGAATCAGTTGATTGACACAGTATGATGCCTTTATGTAATATTCGCCACAACCCTTGTCTTGGATCTCAACCTTAGGAGTGTTTGATGGTGGTTTGAATGAAATGGACTTGGTAAGATGTGATGGGTCAAAGTATAGGGATAAAGTGGATGATGAAGCTTCTTGGTTAACTAGTACTTGTCGTTATGGAATTTCCCTTAGGCTTGTACAATATTGAAAAGGATTTGGATCACCATCAATCGTGATCTCAGTGCCATTATAAGGGAATTTAAGACATTGGTGATATGTTGAAGGTACAACTTTCATTGTGTGTATCCAAGGTCTACCTAACAACAAGTTGTATGGAAGGATGAGATCCAAGACTTGAAAGCTGGTGTTCATAATTGTTGGGCCAATTCTGATAGGGAGTGTGACAACTCCTTTGGATGATTTTTCCTCATCATTGTAAGCCTTGATGACTATATTCTTAGAGGTGTCTACGTAGTCTTCTGAGAATCCTAATCCATTAACCAATTTTAGGGTACACAGGTTCAAACCTGCTCCTCTGTCTACCAAGACTCGTCAGACTTTGGTTTGATGGACTAGGACTTCAAGATGTAATGGGTCATTATGATCAGACTTTTCAGTTGAGTAATCTTGTTGGGAAAATGTGGCATGATGCGAGTTGGTCAAATATCCCATCATTTCTTAGAAATGATTGACATCTAAATCTGTAGGAACAGTTGTGTTTTGGAAAGCTTTGTTAAGAATGGCTTGATGCTCAGGTGACAACGCCAATAGTTCCAAGATAGATATATGTGCGAGGGTTTTGCTCAATTGAGCGAGGAGATTGTATCTAAACTTTGAATTCTATGTAGGTGACTCAGAAGAAGGACCTGGAATAGTTCTCTTAGTTTTGTGTGTGTTCACAACACATTCAGGTGCTTCTGAATGATGATGGTGTTGAAGTTTTAAGTTACAGCTCAGAGGTGATTTACGATTGATCCTTTACCATAGTCATACTTGGTATTGGTATAATTGGCAGATGGATTGTTCTTGGTTCCTGATTTGGAGGCTTTTCCTTTTGTATGGTCATGTAATGGGTCTGTGAAGACCTTATGATCACTGTTCTTAGTATTTTTCTGCCCATTGACCTCTATGGTTCCGTTTTCAACAAAGTCTTGTATGATATTCTTTAACTGTGGACATTGTTGTAGGTTGTGTCCTTTTGTGTGATGATAGTTACAATAGGCATTGTCATCCCACCATGAAGGTTTAAACTATCCAAGATCATATTCTCGTGGTTCCAAAGGTTTAATGAGATTATGTTTAATCAATTCTTTGAAAACCGTCTCGATTGGTTGTCCTAAAGGTGTAAATTCACTTGTAGGAAATATCCTTTGTGGTCTTTGTTGTCATGAATTTTGGACATAATTAGCTGTTTGATCTGGACTATTCATCATGTCTACATTTTGGCTGTATCCTCTAAGTGTGACAACTAGTCCCATATGTATGTTTTTAGCATCAACAATGTCGTGATTCGTAACATTCTTTTTTCTAGAGCAGAATTTGTTTCTATCATTTGGTGCATTTTGATGTTGGACAACTGGGCTTCTGCCTAGTACTTTTATTTCGCCTTTGTCAATAAGGCCCTTTTCAAGGATGATGCCCTTGTGTACCAAGTCTAGGAATGAAGTGCAACAATGTACTCGTAAGTCACCTCTCAGTTCTGTATTGATGTTTTCAAGGAATATCGTGACCTTCTATTTTTTGGGTATTTTAACTGGACATCTGCTAGCTAGAATTCTCCATCTTTGGAAGAAAGTGGTGAAAGTTTCACCATCTTCTTGTGTCGTGTGGCACAAGGTTTCTATTGTTACTTCATTGTCTATGTTAAAGGAAAAATGTTCGACAAACTTCTAACATAATTCACCCCAGGATCGTATACCATATGGTAATTTAGAAAACCATTCCAACGCTATCCCTATGAGGGTTCATGGAAATAGTCACATCAAGTATGTGGGGTCATACGATATGTCCATGCATGCCATTGAGAATGCTCTAATGTGTTCCAGAGGATTCTTTCTCCCATTATACTTTGGCAAATTCAGTATAATGTGTCCATGGGGGAAATTTCTCATATAAAGCAATTTGTTGAATGGACATGGACATAGATCTTGCGTTGAGATTGTTCATTTGCCAGACATAGACATGTTGTCCATCTGTTGTTGAAGAGTTTGCATGTGGTTTTGGAGGACATCTACTTGTGTCAAGGACATGTTGTTGGCATTGTTTGGATCAATGTAGATATTTTGAAATACCATGTTTTGTGATGGGTTGAGATTTGGCGAGGGAATATATCTCATTAGAATGTTCTGATTTGGTATAGGAATATTTCCTATCTAAATGTTTTGATGTGGTATAGGAATCTTCCCTGTTTGAATGTTCTGATTTGGTATAGGAATATTCATGCCAAATTTGGATCTCTTACTAGTTCTGTTTGTGCTAAAGGGGTTTGATGAAGTTGCTCCCATAGTAAATTGTAAACCTTGTGTTATGTTGAAAGGGGTTGTGTTTACAATTGATGATGTTTGAGTTGGTATGCCAGTTGCTATTGCTACGGTGATTTGGGGAATAGAAACACTTGACGTCATGGTTTGTGTCGATTGATTAGACATTGTTTTCAAAGTATGAATATCAAATCTTGGTGGTAGTGTGGCACCTTCTACGAGAAATTTTTCTACATAGCATTGGGGATCATTTGCCAAACACTCATCCATGAAGGATGCAAATTCAGGATCTTGTATGGCGGCGTCTATGTCTTCAATGTAAATTTTTCCATGTGTGGCTCTAGTGACGTGTTTTTCAAGCAGAGGTTTGTGTGGTCTCTCACTTCCTGATGGTCGATTTCCGAATGGATTGACAAATTCGCTAGGATCCGACCTTGCTTTTTGTTTCCTTTGAGACCTTGTTTCGACCATGAAAAGTTTGCTCAAAATGGGGGAATGCAAACTATGTCTAAAAAGTGATATGTCGTATGTCTATCTTTTGGATTTTCGGACAATAAAGGATGTTGCTAAAATGATTTCTAAAATGACGTATACAAAGATGACATATGGTAGGACGAACAATATGCAAAATTTCGAGTAGACTATGACAGTAAATGATTCTAAAATGGGTATAACCTACCACCTATGGAATGAATGCACGGAAGGATTTGAATTTGACCAAGGAACCTGATTGTAGGACCAAGACGATGACATGATGAATTTTCCAAACTAGACTGTTGAGCTGGAAAGATTCACAAATAGGACTAAAGTGACTAGGTTCAATGAATTGTGACAAATTGGAACATGAACGTATCCAATGATGAGGAAAGTTACCTATTCTACGATATGCAATTTCCTAGGAGGTTTCTATATGCATGCAACTTAGGATGACTATGACTAAGATGTATATGACACCTAATGATGCAAGGTTTTTGAGCAAAGTTTTTCCAGTTTTTTCCAAGGTTGATCTTACGAAACAAAAGAGAAAATGACTGTTATGTTTTTGACTCAATTTGCAGTTTACTAGGTTTTCTATTGACAGTCAAATGCGGTTTATGTTTTAGCAAATGTGGCTCATAGTAATAGTTTCGGCTCAGAATAATGATTTTGTGAATTTGACTTGGTTGACACACACATGCGGTTTTCCTTTTGATAGATGTGACTTGTATGCACACATGCCACTCAAAATTTGATAGTTGCAGCTCATAATACCAAAGGAATTTTGTGACAAGAACATGCGGTGTTTTCTATGATAGATGTGGCTTGCATGCACACATGCGACTCAAAATTTGATAATTGTGGCTCATAATATCTAGACTATTAAAATGAATATTTTTTGACAAACACATGCATCTTTTCCCCTAATAGATGCGACTCGGTAAGTCAGATGTGGTGTTAAAATTGATAGTTGTGACTCACTTTGTGACAGTTGAAGTTTTTGGAAAGTTGTTTTGACTGACTCCATGTGTTGATCAAGATTTTTGACGAATACAACAACAAAAAGCACACAAATCAATGTATTTCCAGTTTGTGATGAGAGGACTGTTAAGACCAAAAACATTTACAACCTAGGCTTTGTGGACAATACTTGCTGAGTTCTTACTTGGATTTCTCCAGCTATGCATATTTATGGCGAATGACTAGTAGCTTGACCCCACTGGCTCCCCTCCACAAAAATCACTTATACGGGGTAGCCAAGCTAATGTACCCATGAAACTCCCATGGCATACATCTCATCTCCACACATAAACTGTAAAAATGTAAGATGGCTTCACAGGGCCGACCCTACTGTGCCAGCAAATAGATGGGATTTTGGAAAATCTACAACAAGATGTTTAGTAAGGGCATTCCATTCATGGGGCACTGTTCAACTTCGGCAAGAGTCCATTTCTATCCATCTTGTCAAAATAGTGTGCGTGATTCTTGGGCTTTCCCCAAGAATCCACTTTTATATACCGACTGGAAGTCGCTTGGCATTTAGCGTGCTACCGGTCTGAGTCATCTTGGGGTGAGTACTTTTTCCCACCAAGATAGGGCCAAGTTCTAGAGTCAGTAACCATTTCTCTTACACCCAGGATCGCATGACTGTGTAAGGGGAGAGGATACTCTGATTTACTTTCATAAAGGGTGACAAATATGTGCAATGCACTAGACAAAGAAGACGGTGATTATTTTTATTCCAAATGGCACTTATTTATCTACGAAATAGAAATCTTGCTAAATAAATAAAAACAAAGGCATTAGGTCCTGCATGCAAATTGATTAGTAGGTGGTTTTTGGTGTCTTCGACTTTCATCCTACAGAAAACAATGGTTTGTGTTTTTATGGTCTTCTATGCTTCGTCCTGCAAACACTAGGTTAATCCACCTTAACACAACTGTAAACAAACATTAGCAAAAATCAAAACAACCTAAACAAAAAAAATAAAAAAATGAATGTACAGAAATGACTAAAAAGAAAAAAATTGATTACCAGGCAGATGCGGCATTTCGAGCCACAGATGCAGCTCGATGTTGATAGCCGAATGCGGATCACAAATTTGTTGACAGGCGGATGAGGTTCATGAATTTGTTGATAGGTGGATGTGGTGCAACTTGGAAGATGCATCATGGAATATGGAAGATGCAGTGCGCGAGGACAGATGCATCATTTTTGTGAACAGATGTGGTATGCTGTACAATAACTTGCAAAAAAAAACATGAAAAAATGGAAAGACGAAAAGATATGCGAATTTGAAGCATGTTCATGTCGGGTTCACCAAATGTAAGATAAATAAAATATTGATATGATTTGCAACTTGAATAAATGATATTAATCCTAATCTAACCAATATTATTCTAAATCAAACAACAAAGATTTAATAAGCAAACATAATGAATAACTAAACAAACGAATTGGAAAGCTCTCACCAAATATGCGTTCACTCCTTCAAATTATCTTGATTTCTCTTCTCCATTTTCTTGTTTTAGTATTCTTGCCCTTAGATTTTTAGTATTGATGCAAGCATAACTTCATCGAGTGTCTAAGAAAAATATCTAAGATAAGTTTCTTCTCAAAAGTGTATGATTTCGAGAGGAGGAATAATGATAATGATAGGCCATTTTATAGATTTTGGGTTTTCGAATGATCAAGTCAAATTGAAAGAGAGATCGATGGATGAGATTGATGAATGCCATGAAATATGAGTTATGTGTTAGATAAAACATAGTTAGAACATGAGTTCAGAAAAGACTGCAGGATAAAGATTAAGTTAGAACGTGAGTTAGAACACGAGTTCAAGATCTTAATCTTCAGTTAAGAGTCCTCAAAAATAGAAGAAATAGACTTTGAATGTCAAAGACAAAGTTAGAAATTGGAGAATAATGCATTTGAATGAAAACATGAGTTAATTAATAAACACATCATGCATATGAGTTGGAACTAGTTAACTAACTAGTTGCGACAAAGAGTCCTCTCGTAGAGACAATCAGATGTTGAATCCGAAGATAACTGGAGAACTAAAAATAGATCTTGAGTCAGAAGGTGAGTGAATGACTAGTCAATTGATTGATAGAAGAATGTGACATAAATAAATAAATATGAATAAAATGTTAATTTAACTCAACATTCGAAAGTGAGAGATTTAATTAAATAAATAAAGATCATTTATTTAATTTGACTATTGGAAAGGATAAATTGAATAAATTAAATAATAAATATTTAATTATAGTTGAAATATGATAAAGGGGGTAATTAAATAATAAATCATTTAATTAAGAAGGAAGAATTAATTAGTTAGTTAGCGACATAATTAAATAAATATGATTTATTTAATTAATCAAGTTGAATAAAGGTTATTAATGAATTAATGAATTAATCAAAAAAAGGGTATTTAATTAATATAGGAAATATGTATTAGAAAGGGTAATTAAATAATAAACATTATTTAATCATGACCATGGATAATAGAAAATTATGTCGAAAGTGGTGTTTGTAGGCCTAGACCAATTTTCAGTGTCTACAGTTTGCCCCTCTTTGATACAATGTTGTTTCAGTGTTGTGTCAAATAAAATATACCCCGATCATGCCCCGACATGAAATAGGTTAGGGTATGCCCCCTCGAGAAAATTGACAATTTTTGAAAAATTTCAAAAAAATCAGGAAATGTTCTCGATAAGTCAATTTGATAGTTACAAATGCTATGGAGTTGACAAAATTGAAATTGGAGGTGATATAGACATGTACGGGTCATTTGAAGTTGAAAGGTTAAGTGGAAAATAGACAAGGGAAGAAGAAATGCCACCTAAACCCTAGCTATAAATAAGAATTAGGTTGAAAACCAATTCATTTGCACTCGGAAGAGTTTGGAAAACTGTGAATTTTCTCTAACTAGAGGACAAAGAAGACACCCATTCCCTATGCTGCGCATTGAGGATATCGGATCTGGACCTCCAGGTGGCCAACCGACGTAGGACCACCAATATGTATCCAAAAATGAACTTTTGAAAAAAAAATTTGCACGTAGTTTTAGGCCTTTAAAAATTGATTAGCATATGCGGTATTTTGGGATCAACATATATGCCGTCGTATTCGCCGCATTTGACTACAAAATGACACATGTGCTAAAACATTCCTAGGCTATGTTAAGCATATTAGGGAATCAACACATTTGCATTTTAATACACCACCTATGTAGTTATGGAACGCATCTGCATTAGGGATAAACACATGAAGGGTAGTGAACCGCATGTACATTAGTGAAACACATTTGCATGGAGTAAACAGGCTTAGAAAATGCACCACATTTGGTTTTTTTTGCACCGCATTTGTAGTAGGTAGAAATGGGCATGGGAAATGTGCAATGCATATGTAATATGCGATGCAAATGAGTTGTCTTGCAATGCATTTGGAAGAATGCACCGCATCTATGAAAGTGAGCCGCATTTGGTTGGTAAAATTTTCGGAAATATTTTTCTAAGTAAAATGTTTGAAAATCTTGACATTGTGGTGGAAATGCAGGTTGTATTGGATCCTATATATATGTGGGAGACACGTCCTGACACATTCCATCTGAGAGATCGTCTTAGTAGCGAAGAGATACGACTCATGTGGAGACTTGGTCTACGTCAATGTCTCTCAATGCCCATCATTTGGGCCAATAGGGGGATGCTTACCGTGTTGTGTGAGCAATGGCACTCTAAGACATCTTCATTTCATTTTCTGACTAGGAGGCGATTGTCACATTGAAGGATGTGTACAAGATACTTACACTGTTGATTAGAGGAGAGCGGGTGATGTACAATACCCAACGCGAATTGATCGAGCTAGCGAGATTTTATCAGGTGGACAATATCAGTAGTCTCAACATTGACCATTATGAGATCAGATAGCTGGTGTTGGTGGATAGATATGAGAGGATTGACTGCATATTATGTATACTGATAAGGGGGATAGTTTTACCAGATCGACGGGGTCATGGTTTTCCAGTTCAATGGGGAGAGATGTTGGTGGGTATGTTGGAGATAGAGACCATGTATGCTTGGGGTCCATGTCTATATGATTATGTTTCCTAGATGATGTATGTATATGTGTTATGAATAAATGTTTCTACATGTGATGTTTATGCAGTTTATGATATTATGGATGTGTTTATTTACTTATGATAATGGATGTAATGCTCTATATCATGTTATTTATATGGGATGGTGAAATGTACATTATCTAATGTTTGTGTTGTGTCACAGGACTTTATCATTATGTTAGAGAAGAAATGTTAGCATGAATGAACTCATAATGTTAGTAAGAACTAACAAAAGTTGATTGATTGAAAAACATATGATCTTCGATATTTTCCCAAATATGCTATGCTTCCTTGTTATCATCATTGGGCGGGACATGACACAAATGGATAGTACATACTATGATATGAGATAGACCATAGTGTACAAAGTCATCCATCTGTGAAAAATAGACAGTCATAGACAAGGAGTGTCTTAACTCATACTAAGGACAAAATTTCCCCAGTCATTTTATCGAGACAAACCACATACAACAAACAAATAAAAGATGGGTCATGAGACATCATTGCTCCTCTAAATCCCTAATAGGACATCCTTGAGGAAACTAGTAACATGACTCAAAAACCAATGTTAAAAAGATAGTTGATAGACAACAGCCAAAGAAAAAGAGTCCCAAGACATCCTTGCTTCTCTAAATCCCTCAAGGGACATCCTCGAGAAAGATAATAACTAGACTAAATTCACAAATCGACAAAAAGATAAGACAAAATAAGATATAAAGTCATAAAGCCAAATAAAAGTATTCGCCAAAACTTGATCTTGTGGGATTGTTTGATTGTTTGATGTTTGAAATAGCGTAATGTGATAGATGAAACATACGACAATAAGACATTGAGTCTAGTTTCAACTTGGTGACTATTTGTATTAGGCATGACAAAGCCCAGTTTAAGAAAAGACACGTGTCGTATAAGACGTTTGAGCCTGATGATGTTGATGCAACAAGCTACATGAGGCTATGAAAATTTGATGACGTCTGTTGAAAAGAAAGACATATCTTGCTAAGACATAATTTGATCACTTTGACAATGTGTTTGATATTGACTTAATGACTGTTGGAGATGTTGCCTTGTTGATGCATGACTTGTTTTGATTCGTTGACTAATTAAAAGTATGTGTGTGTGTATTGATAGTGTATGACATGAGATGATACCCTAAAGTACTGACCTAAGGTGGCTAAAGACATGTATCTAAGTGAATTATATGCAATGTGTGTGATAATGAATTGAATGTGAATGAAACCTATTAGATTAACCTAGTGTGATCTTGGGAGCTCATCAATTGATTAGCCTTGCCTATGTTGTACATGTAGAGACCTCGTAGCTCGGCATGACCAATGACTTTAAGTATACAAAGAGTCATGATTTAATGTGTGTGATACATGAAAAACCTAGACAAAAATACCTAATGCCTCAGGGGCACATTAGTTGAAGGCCTTTCCTATGTCCCAGTCATAGAGGCAACTTAGTTGGACTATGTCTACAACTAACTTAACATGAATTACTTGACATGACTAACTTGACATGAATTACTTGACATGATTGACTTGACATGACTGACGCTGTTTTTGGGATTTTATGGCATGTTTTTGATTTATTTTTTGTTTTTTGAAGTTTTTTAATGTTTTTGGATTTTTCAAGACATTTTTCGATGGTGTAATGCTATGTACAAGGTCCTCATGGAACAGAACAAGGATTTTCCCCCACTCAAGAATAAGACATGTGAGATGGAATGGGAAGTGTGACAGAATGGATATTAGATGTAAATCGTTCCAAGCAATGAATAGGACAACCATTTATTATGAGGGATTGTGAAAATTCTAATTTGAATGATGGTAGATGAAAGAGCGAGTTTGAATACACATGGCACCTGTTTGCCAGGTTATCACCATGGTACTTATCCATAGCGCCATCGAAGTGGTTTTCACTATTCGACGGATTATTTATCTTTACTTTTTTGTTATTTTTGGTGTTACAAAGATGCCTATTTGCCAGGTTTTCATCAAGGTAACCATTTTTTCATTTTTTTTTTCCTGGTTAAGACAAGATTCTCATAAGCTACACATAGAACCTTTTCAGATGGAGGCTATTGATTGGTGAGAAAAGTGGCTCTCCTTCAAGAGTAGAGAGTTGGTATGCTCCTCATCCAAAGGATTCTTTGACAATATAAGGCCCTAACCAGTTAGGTTCAAACTTTCCTGGCCTTTCCCATTGAGCTTGATTCTTGAAATTCTCCATTAAAACTAGGTCACCAATGTCGAAGTGTCTATTTAGAACTTTCCTATTATAGCTTCGATGAAGATGATTCTTTATGCTTGCAAATGGTCTAGTGCTTTATGTCTTCGCTCATCCAGTAATTCTAGCTCTTGTAATTTGGATACACGGTATTCTTCATCGTCAATGTGACCTTTCAAGGATACCCTCAGGGAAGGAATTTCAACCTCAATAGGTAAGATAGCTTCAAATCCGAATACTAGGGAGTATGGAGTAGTGCCAGTGGGGGTACGGATGCTTGTACGGTAATCTCATAAGGTATGATTTAGCTGAAGGTGCTAGTCATGACCAACGTCATTGACAGTCCTCTTTAGGATTCTAACAATGGTTTTATTAGATGCCTCAACTTGGCCGTTACCTTGTGGGTAATATGGGGTGGAAAAATGATGTTTGATATGGAACTCTTCACATAGATGGCCTACTTCTTAGTTTTTGAATTGGTGGCCATTGTCTGTTATTATGAATTGGGGTACACCATACCGAAAAATGATATAGTTTAAGATAAACTTGGATATTTGTGTGCCAGTGATGTAGGTCATGGGAATAGCTTTGATCCATTTGGTGATGTATTCGGTGGCGGTTATGATGAATTTATGGCTGTTGGATGATGGAGGGTGCATCTTACCTATGAGGTCAAGTCCCCATTGGGAAAAAGGCCATGGTGATGTAATCGGACGAAGCTCCTATGCTGGTGTTCTTATCAAATCTCCATGTATCTAACACTGTCTACATTTCTTTACAAAGAGATATGAGTCTTTCTCCATTGTAGGCCAATAATAACCTAATCTCATGATCTTATGGGCTAAAGTAGGACCACTCGAATGGGATCCACATATACCCTCATGTACCACTCGCAAGGTTGTTTGTGCTTCTTCAACATCGAGACATCTCATTAGGGCATTATCTAAGGTGCGTCTATACAGGGTATCTTTGATGATGGTGTATTTAACTGACTTACGGATAAAGGTTTGGCATTGATTATTTGACACGTCTAGAGGTAAGGTTTGGTTGGTTAGGTGGTCGAATATGTATTTATACCAAGTGGAAGTAGGACCAAAAATTGTACACACCATCGAAGAATTGGGGACATCATAGGAGGGGACCAACAACTATTCAACCAAAAACTCAAACTTAGGAACGTTACTCAGAATATCCAATAAGGATCCCACTATTGCCATAGCATCTGCAACCCTATTTTGAATACGTGGTATTTGTTGAAAGGAAATATGATCACAGTACTACTTGAAATTGTTAGCCATGCACTTGTAGGGTCAAGTTTCTCATCCTTATTCTCATAATCATCATTTACTTGCCGGACTACTAGCTGAGAATCGCCAAAAACATGTAGACTCTTAATCTTCCATTGTGCTGCCATTTTTAATCCTGTCACTAAGGCTTCATACTCTGCTATGTTGTTGGTGCAAGGGAAAGCAATCCTGAATGATTTAGGAATGGTGTCACCTTGAGGTGTAACAAATAGAATACCTACTCCTAAACCACGTTGTGTATGTGACCCATCAAAGTATAGTTTCTAGTCTATTCTAGTGTCAATGTTAAAGATAAATTCGTCAGGAAAATCTGCCACTAAAGGATGGTCTGCCTTCATGGGTGCATTTGCTAACTGATCTACAATAACTTGTCGTTTTATAGCCTTCCTCTCCACATATTGGATGTCATAATCACTAAGTATCATTACCCATTTAGCCAAGCAGTCCGTTAATGCTGCCTTACTTAGGAGATATTTGAGGGGATCAATCTTTGCAACCAATATTATTTGGTGATTGAGCATATAGTGCCATAGTTTTTGAGTAGCAAAGACTACCAGAAGACAGGCACGTTCTATGTTGCCGTAGTTTAGTTCATATCCTTCCAAGGTACAACTGATGTAGTAGAATGCTCTCTCATGGCCTTGATAATTGTGTTGTGTGAGAATAGCTCCTAATGCTGACTGAGTTGCTGAAATGTATAGTATCAACAATTTTCCATTTGTAGGTGGCATGCAGACAAGTGGAGTGAGCAAGTAGTCCTTGATTATTTGGGAAGCTTCCTGACATTTAGGTGTCCACACAAATGGTACTCCTTTCTTGAGTAAATATTGAAATGGGTGTATTTTTTCTGCCAGTTGTACAATGAAACACCTGATGGACTATAATCTTCCTTGTAGTGTTCTTAGTTGACCAATGCTGTCAAGAGGAGGAATTTCTATGATAGCTCTTACCTTCTCTGGATATACTTCAATGCCTCTTCTGGAAATGATATACCCTAACAGTTTCCCTAATTTCACTCCAAAGACACACTTCTTCGGATATAGCCTGACGTTGTAATTCTCTAGCCTCTGGAATATCTTGTCTAGAACCTTCAAATAATCTTCCCTTGTTTCTAATTTAGCTATAATGTCATCTATATAATATTCCATGAGAGTGTGTACAAAGTCATGAAAAATCATAGTCATTGCTCGTTGATAGGTAGCTCCTGCATTCTTAAGCCCAAATGGCATAACATTCCAACAGTACGTGCCCCATGGACACATGAAAACTATTTTGTGTTGGTCTTCAGGCACAATTTTGATTTGGTTATATCCATAGAAACCATCCATGAGGGATAGCATCTTGTATCCTGCTGTAAGATCTACTATCATATCTATGTTCGATAAAGGTAAGTCATCCTTAGGACATGCCTTGTTGATGTATCAATAGTTTTCCATCTGTAGGTGGCATGTGAATAGGTGGAGTGAGCAAGTAGACCTTGATTTGTTGGAAAGCTTCCTAGCATTTAGGTGTCCACACAATTGGTACTCCTTTCTTGAGTAAATGTTGAAATGGGTGTATTTCTCTGCCAGTTGTACAATAAAACACCTGATGGACTGTAATATTCCTTGTAGTGTTCTTAGTTGACCAATGCTGATAGGAGGAGGCATCTCTATGATAGCTCTTACCTTCTCTAGATCTACTTAATTGCCTCTTCTGGAAATGATATACCCTAACAGTTTCCCTGATTTCACTCCAGAGACACACTTCTTCAGATATAGCTTGACATTGTAATTCTCTAACGTCTGGAATATATTGTCTAGAACCTTCAAATGATCCTCCCTTGTTTCTGATCTAGCTATAATTTCATCTACATAATCTTCCATGAGAGTGTGTACAAAGTCATGAAAAATCATAGTCATTGCCCATTGATAGGTAGCTCCTACGTTCTTAAGCCCAGATGGCATAACATTCCAACAGTATGTGCCCCATGGACACGTGAAAGCTACCTTGTGTTGGTTTTTAGGCATGATTTTGATTTGGTTATATCCAGAGAAACCATCAATGAGGGATAGCATCTTGTATCCTGTTGTAAGATCAACTATCATATCTATGTTCATTAAAGGGAAGTCATCCTTAGGACATGCCTTGTTGATGTCTCTAAATTATGTGCAAATGCGGATGCCCCCAGCTGGTTTAGTCACTAGCACAAGATTTAAAATCCAATCTGCATAGTCTATAGCTCTTATAAATCCAACATCCAAGAGTTTCTTAAGTTCTGCCCTGACCAATAGAGCAATCTGTGGATGCATTTTCCTTAACTTTTGTTTGACTGGCTTAATACCTAGCTACAATGCTAAATGGTGCAATATTAGGTCTGGATCTAGCCCAGGCATGTCAGCATATGACCATGCAAATTTTACCTGTCTCTTTTTGACGAATTCATTAAACTCAAGTTTCTTTGTCTCTGTTAAAGAAGCTACAAAATATACCATCTGAGGATTCTCTTTTGTACCTATGTTGACTTCAACAGACTCTTCTACTAGCATCAGTGAATTTTCCTTTTCAACAAGGAGAATATTTAAACCTCTATCCTTGGGTGCCTCAAAGAGGTTTTCGCCCTTGGATATGTCCTTTATTTTGACTGTTTCTTCATCCAAAAGTGTCTTTCGGTTTTCACCTTGGGACTCATCATTTTTCTCATTTTCTTTTTTGTGACTAGAGGTGTAAATAGACTCTCCAAAATATGCTTTGTCATCCAAGTCTATGGTAAAACCAGCTTTATGATCCCCTCTTGGTATGCCTTCTCGAAGTCCCATGAACTCAACAATTGCTTCGTCATTCTCGAATGTATCTATGATGGGTGTACCTTGTTGATCCCAGTCGATAAGTTTGGGATATAGGAGAGGCATGTCATCATCGGAGTTTTTAAAGGTAGCAGCTAACAAGGTGAATATAGAGTGGTTGACATGATCACATAAGTTTTGGAATAAATCCTTCTTGTTCCTCTTCCTATAGGTAGGTATACTCTATTTTGGGACTACAATAAGGGCTAAGTTGTTAGAAGATGGTTCGGCAGGTGCCCAAGATGCAAGATCAAGGGTTTCTCAAAAATAGTGTTTATGCCATTCTTCTTTAGACAAGTGCTTCCTATGACAGGGACTAGTTGGTTTTGGTAGAGATTTTACGTTTAGGTCCAATTCTCCAAAGATATCATCTATATTCATGGTACTCGTAGAGGAAAAATAATCCCATTCACAATCGCTTGAGTCAGAAGATTCATCGTAAACTAGGGGAAGTGATTTGTGAGAATCATCGTAGACTGGGGGAAGTGGTTCATGAGAATTGTTGTAGACTAGGGGAAGTGGTTCGTGAGATGTCTTGATGCCTACATAAGCACAATATTCCTCTTGAAATGGTAATGAAGTACTTGGAAACCCAATTCTAAGCAGCTGAAATCCTAGCCCTATGTATTTTGGTCATGGTGAGACAATGATCGGTTTCCTCCTTCCATTTTGATGTAGTCCTAACCAACTGTGTCGATCATAGCCTTCATTTTCCATAATCTCAAAGCCTTTTCAATATTGGTCCTTAGCTATTTGAATAGACGGTGGGGGGTATTCATTGTCTTCTTGATACAACCAGGAGGTAATATCACCTTGATCCATAATTTCTTCACTTAACTCTCCCGATTTGGTCAATGTTATTGTAGGGGGAAATCAAAATGTGACTACTAACTGCCTTCTATCTGCCATGGGTAAGCCATATGCCTTAGGTGGAATCAGTTGACTGACACATTATGATGCCTTTATGTGATATTTTCCACAACCCTTGTCTTGGATCTCAACCTTAGGAGTGTTTGATGGTGGTTTGAATGAAATGGACTTGGTAAGATGTGATGGGTCAACGTATAGGGATAAAGTGGATGATCTTTGGATGATCTTTCCTCATCATTGTAAGCTTTGATGGCTATACTCTTAGAGGTTTCTACGTAGTTTTTTGAGAATCCTAATGCCTTAAACCAATATTAGGGTACACAGGTTCAAACCTGCTCCTTCGTCTACCAAGACTCCTCAGAGTTTGGATTGATGGACTAGGACTTCAAGATGTAATGGGTCATTATGATCAGAATTTTCAGCTGAGTAATCTTGTTGTGAAAATGTGGCATGATGTGAGTTGGTCAAATATCCCACCATTTCTTCAAAATGATTGACATCTAAATTTGTGGGAATAGTCGTGTTTTGCAAAGCTTTGTCAAGAATGGCTCGATGCTCAGGTGACAACATCAATAGTTCCAAGATAGATATTTGTGCGAGGGTTTTTCTCAATTGATCGAGGAGATTGTATCTTAACATGGAATTATTCATAGGTGGCTCAGAAGAAGCACTTGGAATAGTTATCTTAGTTCTGCTTCTATTCACAACACATTCCATGTGCTTCTTAATGATGATGGTGTTGACGCTTTCAGTTATAGCTCGAAGGTGATTTACGATTAATCCTTTACCATAGTCATACTTGGTATTGTTATAATTGGCAGATGGATTGTTCTTGGTTCCCGAACTGGAGGCTTTTCCTTTCGTGTGGTCATGTAATGGGTCTATGAAGACCTTATGATCACTGTTCTTAGTATTTTTCTGCCCATTGACCTCTATTGTTCGGTTTTCAACAAAGTCTTGTATGATATTCTTTAACTGCCGACATTGTTGTAGGTTGTGTCCTTTTGTGTGATGATAGTCACAATAGGCGTTTTCATCCCACCATGAAGGTTTAAACTATCCACGATCATATTCTCGCGGTTCCAAAGGTTTAATGAGATTATGTTTAATCAATTCTTTGAAAACTGTCTCGATTGGTTTACCTAAAGGTGTAAATTCACATGTAGGAAATATCCTTTGTGGTTTTTGTTGTTGTGAATTTTGATCATAATTAGCCATTTGATCTGGAATTTTCATCATGTTTGCGTTTTGGTTGTATCCTCTAAGTGTGATAACTGGTCCCGTATGTATGATTTTAGCATCAACAATGCCATCATTCTTAACATTCTTCTTTCGAGACCAAAATTTGTTTATATCATTCGGTGCATTTTGATGTTGGACAACTGGGCTTCTGCCTGGTACTTTTATTTCACCTTTGTCAATAAGGCCCTTTTCAAGGATGATGCCCTTTTGTACCAAGTCTAGGAATGAAGTGCAACAATGTACCCATAAGTCACCTCTCAGTTTCGGCTTGATGTTTTTGAGGAATATCATGACCTTTTGTTTTTTAGGTATTTCAACTGGACATCTGCTTGCTAGACTTCTCCATCTCTGTAAGAAAGTGGTGAAATTTTCACCATCTTCTTGTGTCATGTGGCACAAGGTTTCTATTGTTACTCCATTGTCTATGTTAAAGGAAAAATGTTCGACAAACTTCTCAGCTAATTACCCCAGGATCGTATACCCTATGGTAATTTAGAAAACCATTCCAATGCTATCCCTATGAGGGTTCGTGGAAATAGTCGCATCAAGTATGTGGGGTCATACGATATGTCTAGGAATGCCATTGAGAATTCGCTAATGTGTTCCAAATGATTCTTTCTCCCATTATACTTTGGAAAATTAAGTATAATGTATCCATGGGGGAAAGGTGTCATATAAAGTGCTTTGTCAAATGGACATGGACATAGAGCTTGCACTGAGATAGTTCATTTTCTAGACATAGACATGTTGTCCATTTGATGTTGAAGAGTTTGCATTTGGTTTTGGAGGACATCTACTTGTTTCAAGGACATGTTGTGGGCATTGTTTGGATCAATGTAGATATTTTGAAATGCCATGTTTTGTGATGGGTTGTGATTTCGTGAGGGAATATATCCCATTATAATGTTCTGATTTGGTATAGGAATATTTCCTATCTGAATGTTCTGATGTTGTATAGGAATCTTTCTTGTTTGAATGTTTTGATTTGGTATAGGAATATTCTTGCCAACTTTGGATCTCTTACCAGTCCTGTTGGTGCCAAAGGGGTTTGATGAAGTTGCTCCCACAATAAATTGTAAACCTTGTGTTATGTTGAAAGGGGTTGTGTTTAGAATTGATGATGTTTGAGTTGGTATGCCAGTTGGTATTTTTGCAGTGATTTGGGGAATAGAAACACTTGACATCATGGTTTGTGTTGGTTGAGTAGACGTTGTTTTCAAAGTATGAGTATCAAATCCTGGTGGTAGTGTGGCACCTTCTACTAGAAATTTTTCTAGATAGCGTTGGGGATCATTTGCCAAACACTCATCCATGAAGGATGCAAATTTTGTATGGTGGTGTCTATGTCTTCAATGTAAATTTGTCCATGTGTGTCTCTAGTGACATGTTTTTCAAGCAAAGGTTTGTGCGGTCTCTCACTTCCTGATGGTTGATTTCTGAATGGATTGAAAAATTCGCGAGGATCTGACATTGCTTTTTGTTTCTTTTGAGACCTTGTTTTGACCATGAAAATTTTGCTCAAAATGGGGGAATGTAGACTATATCTAAACTGTGATATGTCCTATGTCTATGTTTTTGGATTTTCTGACAATAAAGGATGTTGCTAAAATGATTTCTAAAATGATGCATACTAAGATGACGTATGGTAGGATGAACAATATGCAAAATTTCAAGTAGACTATGACAGTAAATGATTCTAAAATAGGTATAACCTACAACGGATGGAATAAATGCATGCAAGGATTTGAATTTGACCAAGGAACCTGATTGTAGGACAAAGATAGTGACAAGATGAATTTTCCAAACTAGATTGTTGAGCTGGAAAGATTGACAAATAGGACTAAAGTGACTAGGTTCAATGACGTGTGAAAAATAAAAACATGAACATATCCAATGACGAGGAAAGTTACCAATTCTACGATATGAAATTTTCTAGGAAGTTTCTATATGCATGCAACTAGGGATGACTATGAATAAGATGTATATGACACCTAATGATGCAAGGTTTTTGAGAAATGTTTTTCTAGTTTTTGTCCAAGGTTGATCTTAAGAAACAGAAGAGAAAATGACTTATGTTTTGGACTTGATTTGTAGCTTACTAGGTTTTCTGTTGACAGACAAATGTGGTTCACCTATCAGATGCGGTTCTAAATTTGACAAAAGTAGTTTACCAATATGCATGCAGTGGTTTGACTAAAACCAGATTTCGAATGTTGACAAACAGTTTTGACCTTTCATAGATGAAGTTTATGTTTTAGCATATGTAGCTCATGGTAACAGTTGCGGCTCAGAATAATGATTATGTGAATTTGACTTGGTTGACAGACACATGTGGTTTTCCTTTTGACAGATGTGGCTTGCATGCACACATGTGATTCAACGTTTGACAATTGTGACTTGTAATACCAAAGGAATTTTGTGACAGGCACATGCAACATTTTCTATGATAGATGCGGCTTGCATGCACACATGTGACTCAAAAATTTTCAGTTGTGGCTCGTAATATCTAGATTGTTAAAATGATTTTTTTTTGATAGACACATGGGGATTTTCCCCTAATAGATGCGACTCACTAAGTCAAATGCGGTGTTAAAATTGATAGTTGTGACTCACTTTTTGACAATTGAATTTTTTCAAAAGTTGTTTTGATTGACTCTGTGTGTTGATCAAGATTTTTATGAATACAACAAAAACAAGCACAAAAATCAATGTATTTTCAGTTTGTGATGAGAGGACTATTAAGACCAAAAACATTTAAAACCTAGGCTTTGTGGATAGTACTTGTTGAGTTCTTACTTGGATTTCTCTAGCTACACATATTTATGGCGGATGACTAGTAGGTTGACCCCATTGGCTCCCCTCCACAAAACTAGCTTATATGGGGTAGCCAAGCTACTGTACCCATAAAACTCCCATGGCATACATCTCATCTCCACACATAAACTATAAGAATGTAAGATGGCTTCACAGGGCCGACCCTATTGTGCTAACAAATAGATGAGATTTTAGCAAATCTACAACAAGGTGTTTAGTAAGGGCATTCCATTCGTGGGGCACTATTCGACTTCTGCGAGAGTCCATTTCTGTCCATCTTGTCAAAATAGTGTGCACGATTCTTGGGCTTTCCCCAAGAATCCAATTTTATATATCGGCTGGAAGTCACTTGGTGTCTAGCGTGCTACCGGTCTAAGTCATCTTGGGGTGAGTACTTTTTCCCACCAAGACAGGCCCAAGTTCTAGAGTCAGTAACCTTTTCTCTTACACCCAGGATTGCATGACTATGCAAGGGGAGAGGATACTCTGATATACTGAATCATAAAGGTTGAAAAATATGTGCAATGAACCAGACAAAGAAGACAATGATTCTTTTTATTCCAAATGACAGTTATTTATCTACCAAATAGAAAGCTTTCTAAATAAATAAAAACAAAGGCATTAGGTCTTTCATGCAAATTGATTAGTAGTTCATTTTTGGTGTCTTTGACTTTCATCCTACAAAAAATAATGGTTTGTGTTTTTATGGTCTTCTATGCTTCGTCCTGCAAACACTAGGTTAATCCACCTTAACACAAATGTAAACAAAAATTTACGAAAATCAAAACAACCTAAACAATGAAAATGAAAAAACGAACTTACGAAAATTACTAAAAAGAAAAAAAATGATTACCAAGAAGATGCGGCATTTCGAGCCATAGATGCGGCTTGATGTTGACAAGTGGATGCGGTGCGTGAATTTCTTGACAAGCAGATGCAGTGTATAGGTTCATGGATGCGGTGCAGGTTTGCAGATGCATCACGGAATATCGTAGATGTGGTGTGTGAGGATAGATGCATCATTTTTATGAATAGATACAGTGTGCCTTTACGATAACCTGCAAAGAAAAATAAAAACAAAAAAATGGAAAGACGAAAAGATGCACAAATTTGAAGTGTGTTCACATCGGGTTCAGCAAATGTAAGATAGAATAAAATCTGGATATGATCTACAACTTGAATAAACGATGTTAATCCTAATCAAACCAATATTAATCTAAATCAAACAACAAAGAACGAATAAGAAAACATAATGAATAACTAAACAAATGAATTGGAAAGCTCTCACTGAATATGCATTCACTCCAAATTATCTTGATTACTCTTCTCCATTTTGTTGTTTCAGTATTCTTGCCCTTAGATTTTTAGTATTGATGCAAGCATAACTTCGTCGAGTTTCTAAGCAAAATATCGAAGATAAGTTTCTTCTAAAAAGTGTATGATTTCGGGAGGAGGAATAATGATAATGACAGGCCATTTTATAGATTTTGTGTTTTCAATCGATTGGCTCAGATTGAAAGAGAGATCGACAGATGAGATTGATGAATTCCATGCAATGTGAGTTTTGTGTAAGATAAAACGCGAGTTAGAACATGAGTCAGAAAAGACTGCAGGATAAAGATTAAGTTAGAACGTGAGATAGAACACGAGTTCAAGATCAAGAGTCCTCAAAAATAGAAGAAATAGACTTTGAATGTCAAAGACAAAGTTAGAAATTGTAGAATAATGCATTTGAATGCAAACATGAGTTAATTAATAAACACATCATGCATATGAGTTGGAACTAGTTAACTAACTAGTTGTGATAGAGAGTCCTCTTGCAGAGACAATTAGATGTAGAATTCAGAGATAACTGGAGAACTAAAAATATATCTTGAGTCAAAAGGTGAGTGAATGACTAGTCAACTGATTGATAGAAGAATGTGACATAAATAAATAAATATGAATTAAATGTTAATTTAATTCAACATTCGAAAGTGAGAGATTTAATTAAATAAATAAAGATCATTTATTTAATTTGACTATTGAAAAGGATAAATTGAATAAATTAAATAATAAATATTTAATTATAAAGGGGATTAAAATGAATAATTAAATAATAAATATTTAATTATAGTTGAAATATGATAAAGGGGGTAATTAAATAATAAATCATTTAACTAAGAAGGAAGAAACAATTAGTTAGCGACATAATTAAATAAATATGATTTATTTAATTAATCAAGTTGAATAAAGGTTATTAATGAATTAATGAATTAATGAAAAAAGGGTATTTAATTAATAGAGGAAATATGTATTAGAAAGGGTAATTAAATAATAAACATTATTTAATCATGACCATGGATAATGGAAAATTATGTCGAAAGTGGTGTTTGCAGGCCTAGACCAATTTTCGGTGTCTACAGTTTGCCCCTCTTTGATACAATGTTGTTTCAGCATTGTGTCAAAGAAAATATACCCTGATCGTGCCCCGACATGAAATAGGTTAGGGTATGCCCCCTTGGGAAAATTGACAATTTTTGAAAAATTTCAAAAAAATCAGGAAATGTTCTCGATAAGTCAATTTGACAGTTAGAAATGCTATGGAGTTGACATAATTGAAATTGGAGGTGATACAGATGTGTACGGGTCATTTGAAGTTGAAAGGTTAAGTGGCCAATAGACAAGGGCAAAAGAAATGCCACCAAAACCCTAGCTATAAATAAGAATTAGGTTGAAAACCAATTCATTTGCACTCGAAAGAGTTTGGAAAACTGAGAATTTGCTCTGACTAGCGAAAGAAGACGACACCCATTCCCTATGTTGTGCATCAAGGACATCGGATCCAGACCTTTAGGTGGCCAGCTGGCGTAGGACCACCGGTATGTACCCAAAAATGAACTTTTGAAATTTATGTTTGCACATAGTTTTAGGCCTTTAAAAATTGATTAGCATATTCAGTCTTTCGGGATCAATGCATATGTCGTCGTATACGCCGCATTTGATTGCAAAACGACACATGTGCTAAAACACACCTAGGCTAGGTTAGGCATATTAGGGAATCAATGCATTTGCATTATAATGCACCACACATGTAGTTATGGAATGCATCTGCATTAGGCATAAACGCATGTAGGGTAGTGTACCACATGTGCATTAGTGAAATGCATTTTCATGGAGTAGACAAGCTTAGAAAATGCACCATATTTGATATTTTGCATTGCATTTGGTTTTTTTTGCACCGCATTTGTAGTAGGTAGAAATGGGTGTGGGAAATGTGCAATGCATATGTAATATGTGATGCAAATGAGTTGTCGTGCAACACATTTGGAAGAATGCACCGCATATGTGAAAGTGAGCCACATTTTGTTGGTAAAATTTTTAGATTTTTTTTTCTAAGGAAAATGTTTGGAAATCTTGACATCGTGGTTGAAATGCAAGTTGTATTGGATCCTATATATATGAGGGAGGCATGTCCTAAGACATTCGATCTGAGAGATCATCTTAGGAGTGCAGAGATACGACTCTTGTGGAGACTTGGTCTACGTCACTATCTCTCAATGCCCACCATTTGGGCGAACAGGGGGATGCTTACCGCGTTGTGTGAGCGATGACACTCTGAGACATCTTCATTTCATTTTCTAACTGGGGAGGTGACTATCACATTGGAGGATGTGTACATGATACTTAGATTTCCGATTAGAGGAGAGTGGGTGATGTACAATACCCAACATGGATTGATCGAGCTAGCAAAATTTTATCAGAAGGACGATACCAGTAGGCTCGGCATTGAGCATTATGAGATCAGATGGCCAGTGTTGGTAGATAGATATGAGAGGATTGACTGCATATTATGTACACTGATAGGGGGGATAGTTTTACTAGATCGATGGGGTCATGGTTTTCTGGTTGGATAGGGAGAGATGTTGGTGGGTATACTGGAGAGAGAGACCATGTTTGCTTGGGGTCTATATCTAGTAGGGATGTTATATATTTCCATTAACATTATATTGCATATAGAGATGCATAGTCACTGAGTTGTGGGACCACTCTACTGATGGTGTGGGCTTGGGAGAGGATAGTTGTGTTTCATCCTCTGGTTACTATAGAGCGACAAGAGAGACCTCCATATTTTTTTTGGTACATGGGACACATCACTCAGAGCCATGTGGGAGACACTGGATATTGGAGACATGCACTTGACACTCTAGATCAGTTCACTTGGAGACCATACATGGACTGTGAGGAGTGGTTTGATGAGGATTTACATTTTCCATTTTGTAGACATACACAGTACCTAATTGGGAGGACAGTTTCGAGTGTGCACATCATAGAGAGACACTTACTAGATAGAGTTTTGAAATAGTTCGACAAGGTTTAGGATGAGCCTCGGAGTAGAGCAAAGTTTGCTCGTTCTTTGAGAGAGGTTCCATATTGGGGGCCCATGATTCTTGTTGCTACTGGAGAGGAAAAGATACAGGCTTTACAACTAGTACAGTGGGGATGGAGAGACAGAGCAGTAGATCTAGGGATGATAGCTGCATATGACGCATGGTGGGCGGAGCATCGTCCAATTCCATACACAGATCCGGATTAGTCAGCACTAGTGGAGAGACGAGGCATAGGACCGAGAGGGCGACAGAGAGGTGGAGGTGCTAGAGTTGGTAGAGTTGGAGGGAGAGGTGATGATGGAAGAGGTGGTAGGTGAGGATGGAGAGGATGGAGAGGGGGTCAGGTAGGTGGACTTTCACCTATCTGAGAGGCAGTGGTAGAGGATGTACCAATGTTGGACATCGGAGGTGGAGCTGATGTATAGGGCAGAGATGATCATGCTGTAAGGGAGGTGGTCATAGAGGAGTTAGCTAAGGTGGATATTGGGGGAGAGGATGCCACAGAGGATTTGGATATGGATATAGACCCTCTAGGTATTTTGCGAGGATATGGGGAGGACGATGTTGAGGAGGAGGCACCTATGGAGGAGTAGGAGAGAGAGCTCAGAGATCAGATTGTGGAGGGGAGACGGTAGGATGTGCCCCTAGGGATGGTGATAGGGAGGCCATGTAGGAGAGACTGAGACTGATGACAATAGAGCTTGATGCTATGCAGATAGATAGAGATAGTGCTCATGCAAAGAGAGACAATGTCCGCGTAGAGAGAGATAGTGCACTCATGCAGAGGGATCAAGCCATAGCTCAAAGATAGGAGACAGAGCAACAGTTTACAGAGGTCAGACGCCTTTGCAGTGGGTCCTCATCTGATGGTATGGTATGGGAGTTAGTCCAAGCCATAGAGAGGGCTACATATTATAGGGATTTATATGAGTCTATGGTACCATTAGAGAGATGAGCTCCTAGCTTCTCAGAGGTTTGTAGCCATAGATCATAGAGCAGGAGTCATACTGGGACACAAAGTACAAAGGGTGTGGTAGGACCACAGAGGATAGGTCCGGATGACAGGCCTTTCACCTCACATAGAGCACCTCCGAGGTATTTTTCACCACCTTCACCATGGGATAGTAGTGGCAGTAGGACATGATGACAGTTGTTATATATGTAGACACTGTATTTTGATCAGAGAGCCTACGAGCTCATTTTTATTTATGGATACATTCTGACATTGTATTGTGACACATTATTTTGAGAAATATACATATATGATTTTGGCAGCTTCTATATGATATGCAGTTCTATTTTATGGTGATGCATTACTTCTATATGATTATGTTTCCTAGATGATGTATGTATATGTGTTATGAATAAATGTTTCTACATGTGATGTTTATGTAGTTTATGATGTTATGGATGTAATTATTTACTTATGATAATGGATGTAATGCTCTATATCATGTTATTTATATGTGATGGTGAAATGTACATTATCTAATGTTTATGTTGTGTCACAAGACTTTATCATTATGTCGGAGAAGAAATGTTAGCATGAATGAATTTAAAATGTTAGTAAGAAATAACAAAGGTTGATTGATTGAAAAACATATGATCTTCTATATTTTTCCAAATATGCTATGCTTGATTGTTATCATCATTGGGTAGGATATGAAACAAATGGATAGTACACACTATTATATGAGATAGACCATAGTGTACAAAGTCATCCATCTGTGAAAAATAGACAATCATAGACAAGGAGTGTCTTAACTCATACTAAGGACAAAATTTCCCTAATCATTTTGTCGAGACAAACCACAGACAACAAACAAATAAAAGATGGGTCATGAGACATCATTGCTCCTCTAAATCCCTGATAGGACATCCATGAGGAAACTAGTAACATGACTCAAAAACCAATGTTAAAAAGATAGTTGATAGACAACAGCCAAAGAAAAAGAGTCCTAAGACATTCTTGCTTCTCTAAATCCCTCAAGGGACATCCTCGACAAAGCTAGTAACCAAACTAAATTCACAAATCGATAAAAAGATAAGACAAAATAAGATATAAAGTCATAAATCCAAATAAAAGTATTCACCAAAACTTGATCTTGTGGGATTGTTTGATTGTTTGATGTTTGACATAGCATAATGTGATAGATGACACATACCACAATAAGATGTTGAGTCTAGTTTTGACTTAGTGTCTATCTATATAAGGCATGACAAAGCCTAGTTTCAGAAAAGACACGTGTCGTATAAGATGTTGGAGCCTGATGATGTTGATGCGATAAGCTAAATGAGGCTATGACAATTTGATGATGTCGGTTAACAAGAAAAAAATATATAGCTAAGACATAAGTTGATCGCTTTGACAATGTTTTTGATATTGACTTAATGATTGTTGGAGATGTTGCCTTGTTGATGCATGACTTCTTTTGATTCGTTGACTGATTAAAAGTATGTGTGTGTATTGACAGTGTATGACATGAGATTATACCCTAAAGTACTGACCTAAGGTGGATAAAGACATGCATGTAAGTGAATGATATGAAATGTGTGTGATAGTGAATTGAATGTGAATGAACCCTATTGGACTGACCTAGTGTGGTCTCGGGAGCTCATCAATTGTTTAGCCTTGCCTACGTTGTACACGTAGATACCTCTTAGTTCGACATGACCAATGAATTTGAATATACAAAGAGTCATGATTTAATGTGTGTGATACATGACAAACCTAGAAAAACAGACCTAATTCCTCGGGGGCACATCGGTTGATGGCCTTGCCTACGTCCTAGTCGCAGAGGCAACGTAGTTCGACTATGTCTACAACTGACTTAACATGACTGATTTGACATGAGTGTCGCTGGTTTTGGGATTTTATGACATGTTTTGATTTATTATTTGTGATTTTTAAAGTTTTCTAATGTTTTTGGATTTTTTAGGACATTTTCTAATGGTGTTTTTTAGGACATTTTCTAATGGTGTAATGCTATGTACAAGGTCCTCATGGAACATAACAAGGATTTGCCCCTAGTTAGGAATAAGACATGTGAGATGGAGTGGGGAGTGTGACGGAATGGACGTTAGATGTCAATCGTTCCAAGCAATGGATAGGACAACCATTTATTATGAGGGATGGTGAAAAGTCGAATTGGAATGATGGTAGATGAAAGAGCGAGTTTGACTACACATGGTGTCTATTTGCTAGGTTTTCACCATGGTACTTATCCATAGTGCCAACGAAGCGGTTTTCACTATTGGACGAATTATTTATCTTTACTTTTTTGTTATTTTTGGTGTTACAAAGACGCCTATTTGCCAGGTTTTCATCAAGGTAACCATTTTTTCATTTTTTCATTTTTTTTGTATTTTCCTGGTTAAGACAAGACTCTCAGAAGCTACTCATAGAACCTTTATAGATGGAGGCTATTGATTGATGAGAAAAGTGGCTCTCCTTCAAGAGTAGAGAGTTGGTACATTCCTGATCCAAAGGCTTTTGTGACAATATAAGGCCCTAACTAGTTAGGTTCAAAATTTCTTGGCTCTTCCCGTTGAGCTTGATTCTTGGGATTCTCCATTAAAACTAGGTCACCAATGTTGAAGTGTCTATTTAGAACTTTCCTATTATAGCTTCGACGAAGACGATTCTCATATCCTTGCAAATGGTCTAGTATGTTTTGTCTTCACTCATCAAGTAATTCTAGCTCTTGTAATCTAGATACACGGTATTCTTCATCGTCAATGTGACCTTTCAAGGATACCCTTAGGGAAGAAATTTCAACCTCAATAGGTAAGATAGCTTCGGATCCGAATACTAGGGAGTATGGAGTGGCACCAGTTGGGGTACTGATGCTTGTATGGAAATCCCATAAGATAGGATTTAGCTATAGGTGCCAATCATCACCAGCGTCATTAACAATCCTCCTTAGGATTCTAAAAATGGTTTTATTAGATGCCTCAGCTTGGCCATTACCTTGTGGGTAATATGGGGTGGAAAAATGATGTTTGATATGGAACTCTTGACATAGATGGTGTACTTATTGGTTTTTTAATGGGCGGCCATTGTCTGTTATTATGGATTGGGGTACACCATACCAACAAATGATATAGTTTAAGATAAACTTGGATATTTGTGTGTCGGTGATGTAGGTCATGGGAATAGCTTCAATCCATTTGGTGAAGTATTCGGTGGCGGTTATGATGAATTTATGGCCGTTGGATGATGAAGGGTGTATCTTACCTATGAGGTCAAGTCCCCATTGGGAAAAAGGCCATGGTGATGTAATCAGACAAAGCTCCTGTGCTAGTTCTCTTATCAAATCTCCATGTATCTGACACTGTTTAGATTTCTTTACAAAGATATTTGAGTCTTTCTCCATTGTAGGCCAATAATGATCTAATCTCATGATCTTATGGGCTAAAGTAGGACCACTCGAATGGGATCTGCATATACCCTCACGTACCACTCGTAAGGTTGTTTATGCTTCTTTAGCATTGAGACATCTCATTAGGGCTTTATCTAAGGGACATCTATATAGGGTATCTCCGATGATGGTGTATTTAGCTGACTTACGGATAAAGGTTCGTCATTGGTTAGTTGACAGGTCTAGAGGTAAGGTTTGGTCGGTTAGGTAGTCAAATATGTCTTTATACCAAGGGGAAGTAGGACCAAAAATTGTACACACCATTGCATAATTGGGGACATCATAGGTGGGGACCAACAACTATTTAACCAAAAACTCAAACTTAGGCACATTACTCAGAATATCCAACAAGGATCCCATAGTTGCCATAGCATCTGCAACTCTGTTCTGAATACGTGGTATTTGTTGAAAGGAAATATGATCAAAGTACTACTTGAAACTGTTAGCCATGTGCTTGTAGGGGGCAAGTTTCTCATCCTTAGTCTCATAATCATTATTTACTTTCTGGACTACTAGCTGAGAATCACCAAAAACATGTAGACTCTTAATCTTCCATTGTGCTACCATTTTTAATCCTATCACTAAGGCTTCATACTCTGATATGTTGTTGGTGCAAGGGAAAGCAATCCTGAATGATTTACGAATGGTATCGCCTTGAGGTGTAACAAATAATTTACCTGATCATGAACCACATTGTTTATGTGACCCATCAAAGTATAGTTTCCAATCTATTCTAGTGTCAATGTTAAAGATAAATTCATCAGGAAAATCTGCCACTAAAGGATGGTCTACCTTTATGGGTGCATCTTCTAACTGATATGCAATCACTTGTACTTTTATAGAATTCCTCTCCACATATTGGATGTCATACTCACTAAGTATCATAACCCATTTAGCCAAGTGGCCCGTTAATGTTGCCTTACTTAGCAGATATTTGAGGGGATCAATCTTTGCAACCAACATTGTTTGGTGATTGAGCATATAGTGCCATAGTTTTTTAGTAGCAAAGACTACCACAAGATAGGCATGTTCTATGTGGCTGTAGTTTAGTTCATATCCTACCAAGGTATGATTGATGTAGTAGATTGCTCTCATGACCTTTATCATCGTGCTGTGCAAGAAGAGCTCCTAATCCTGATTGAGTTGCTGAAATGTATAGTATCAACAGTTTTCCATCTATAGGTGGCATGGGAATAGGTGGAGTGAGCAAGTAGTCCTTGATTTGTTGGAAATATTCTTGACATTTAGGTGTCCACACAAATGGTACTCCTTTCTTGAGTAAATGTTGAAATGGGTGTATTTTGTCTACCAGTTGTACAATAAAATGCCTGATGGACTGTAATCTTCCTTGTAGTGTTCTTAGTTGACCAATGCTAATAGGAGGGGAAATTTCTATGATAGCTCTTACCTTCTATGGATCTACTTGAATGCCTCTTCTGGAAATGATATACCCTAATAGTTTCCCTGATTTCACTCCAAAGACACACTTCTTCAGATTTAGCCCGACGTTGTAATTCTCTAGCCTTTGGAATATCTTGTCTAGAACCTTCAGATGATCTTCCCTTGTTCTTGATTTAGCTATAATGTCATCTACATAATCTTCCATGAGAGTGTGTACAAAGTCATGAAAAATCGTAGTCATTTCCCATTGATAGGTAGCTCCTGCATTCTTAAGCCCAAATGGCATAACATTCCAATAGTACATGCCCCATGGACACATGAGAACTATCTTGTGTTGGTCTTCAGGCATGATTTTAATTTGGTTATATCCAGAGAAACCATCCATGAGGGATAACACCCGGTATCCTATTGTAAGATCTACTATCATGTCTATGTTCAACAAAGGGAAGTCATCCTTAGGACATGCCTTGTTGATGTCTCTAAAGTCTATGCAAATGCGGATGCCCCTAGTTGGTTTAGTCACTGGCACCAGATTTGAAATCTAGTCTACATAGTCTATAGTTCTTATAAATCCAACATCCAAGAGTTTCTTAAGTTCTCCCTTGACCAGTAGAGCAATCTGTGGATGCATTTTCCTTAACTTCTATTTAACTGGCTTAATACTTGGCTGCAATGGTAAATGGTGCAATATTAGGTCCGGATCCAGCCCAGGCATGTCAACATATGATGATGCAAAGTTTATCTATCTCTTTTTGAAGAAGTCCTTAAACTCAGGTTTTTCTGTCTTTGTTAAAGAAGCTGCAAAATATACCATATGAGGATTCTCTTTTGTACCTATGTTGACTTCAACAGACTCTTCTACTAGCATCGGTGACTTTTCCTATTCAATGGCTGATTTGTCAGAAGATGGTTTGGCAAGTGCCCAAGATGCAAGATCAAGGGTTTCCCAATAATAGTGTTTATGCCATTATTCTTTAGACAAGTGCTTCCTATGATGGGGACTAGTTGGTTTTGGTATAGATTTTACCTTTAGGTCCAATTCTCCAAAGAGATCATCTATGTTCAGGGTACTGGGAGAGGAAAAAGAATCCCATTCACAATCGCTTGAGTCGGGAGATTCATCATAAACTAGGGGAAGTGATTCGTGAGACTCATTGTAGACTTGGGGAAGTGGTTCATGAGACTCATCATAGACTAGGGGAAGTGGTTCATGAGATGTCTCAATGCTTGCATAAGCAAAATCTTCCTCTTGAAATGGTTATGAAGTACTAGGAAACACAATTCTAAGCGGCTAAAATCCTAGCGCTAGGTATTTCAGTCGTGGTGAGACAATGATCAATTCTGTCCTTCCATTTTGATGTAGTCCTAACCCACTGTGTCCATCATAGCCTTCATTTTGTGCAATCTTAAAGCTTTTCCATATTTGTCCTTAGCTATTTAAATAGATGGTGGGGGATACTCATTGTCTTCTTAATACAACCAGGAGGTGATATCACCTTGATCCACAATTTCTTCACTTAACTCTCCCCATTTGGTTAATGTCATTGTAGGGAGAACTCAGAATGTGACTACTGACTACCTTTTATCTACCATGGGTAAGCCATATGCCTTAGGTGGAATCAGTTGACTGACACAGTATGATGCCTTTTTGTAATATTCGCCACAACACTTGTCTTGGATCTGAACCTTAGGAGTGTTTGATGGTGGTTTGAATGAAATGGACTTGGTAAGATGTGATGGGTCAATGCATCAGGATAAAGTGGATGATGAAGCTTCTTGATTAACTGGTACTTGTCATTGTGGAATTTCCCTTAGGCTTGTACAATATTGAAAAGGATTTGAATCACCATCAATCATGATCTTGATGCCATTATAAGGGAATTTAAGACATTGGTGATATGTTGAAGGTACAACTTTCATTGCGTGTATCCAAGGTCTACCTAACAACAAGTTGTATGGAAGGATGAGATCCAAGACTTGGAAGTTGGTGTTCATAATTGCTGGGTGAATTATGATAGGGAGTGTGACAACTCCTTTTGGATGATCTTTCCTCATCATTGGAAGCCTTGATGACTATACTCTTAGAGGTGTCTACGCAATGTTCTGAGAATCCTAATGCCTTAACAAATTTTAGGGTACATAGGTTCAAACCTGATCCTCCATCTACCAAGACTCGTCGGACTTTGGTTTGATGGACTAGGACTTCAAGATGTAATGGGTCATTATGATCAAACTTTTCGATTGAGTAATCTTGTTGGGAAAATGTGGCATGATGCGAGTTGGTCAAATATCCCACCATTTCTTCGAAATGATTGACATCTAAATCTATAGGAACAGTTGTGTTCTACAAATCTTTATCAAGAATGGCTCGATGCTCAGGTGACAATGTCAATAGTTCCAAGATAGATATCTGTGTGAGGGTTTTTCTCAATTGATCGAGGAGATTGTATCTATACTTGGAATTCTATATAGGTGGCTCAGAAGGACCTGGAATAGTTATCTTAGTTCTACATGTGTTCACAACACATTTTGGGTGCTTCTTAATGATGATGGTGTTGAAGTTTTAAGTTACAGCTCGGAGATGATTTATGATTTATCCTTTACCATAGTCATACTTGGTATTGGTATAATTGGTAGATGGATTGTTCTTGGTTCCTGAACTGGAGGCTTTTCCTTTAGTGTGGTCATGTAATGGGTCTGTGAAGACCTTATGATCACTGTTCTTAGTATTTTTCTTCCCATTGACCTCTATGGTTCCATTTTCAACAAAGTCTTGGATGATATTCTTTAACTGCCGACATTGTTGTAGGTTGTGTCCTTTTGTGCGATGATAGTCACAATAGGCATTGTCATCCCACCATGAAGGTTTAAACTATCTAGGATCATATTCTTGCGGTTCCAAAGGTTTAATGAGATTATGTTTAATCAATTCTTTGAAAAATGTCTTGATTGGTTGTCCTAATGGGGTAAATTCATGTGTAGGAAATCTCTTTTGTGGTCTTTGTTGTGAATTTTGGACATAATTAGCCATTTGATCTGGACTATTCATCATGTTTGCATTTTGGTTGTATCCTCTCAGTGTGACAACTGATCCCGTATGTATGTGTTTAGCATCAACAATGCCGTCATTCGTAACATTCTTGTTTCTAGACCAGAATTTGTTTCTATCATTCAGTGCATTTTGATGTTGGACAACTGGGCTTCTACCTAGTAATTTATTTTGCCTTTGTCAATAAGGCCCTTTTCAAGGATGATGCCCTTTTGTACCATGTCTAGGAATGAAGTGAAACAATGTACCCATAAGTCACCTCTCAGTTTCAGATTGATGTTTTCAAGGAATATCATGACCTATTTTTTGGGTATTTTGATTTGACATCTGCTAGCTAGACTTCTCTATCTCTGGAAGAAAGTGGTGAAAGTTTTGCTGTATTCTTGTGTCGTGTGGAACAAGGTTGCTATTGTTACTTCATTATCTATGTTAAAGGCAAAATATTTGACAAACTTCTCAGCTAATTCACCCTAGGATCGTATACCATATGGTAATTTAGAAAACCATTCCAATGCTATCGCTATGAGGGTTTGTGGAAATAGTCGCATCAAGTATGTGGGGTCATATGATATATCCATGCATGCCATTGAGAAATCTCTAATTTGTTCCAAAGAATTATTTCTCCCATTATACTTTGGAAAATTCAGTATAATGTATCCATGGGGGAAAGGTGTCATATAAAGAGCTTTGTCGAATGGACATGGACATAGATCTTGCCCTGAGATAGTTCATTTTCTAGACATAGACATGTTGTCAATCTGTTGTTGAAGAGTTTGCATTTGGTTTTGGAGGACATCTACTTGTGTCAAGGACATGTTGTTGGCATTGTTTGGAAAAATGTAGATATTTTGAAATGCCATGTTTTGTGATGGGTTGTGATTTGGCGAGGGAATATATCCCGTTAGAATGTTCTGATTTGGTATAGGAATATTTCCTATCTGAATGTTCTAATATGGTATAGGAATCTTCCCTATTTGAATGTTCTGATTTGGTATAGGAATATTCATGCCAACTTTGGATCTCTTACCAGTTGTGTTGGTGCCAAAGGGGTTTGATGAAGTTGCTCCCATAGTAAATTGTAAACCTTGTGTTATGTTGAAAGGGGTTGTGTTTAGAATTGATGATGTTTGAGTTGGTATGCCAGTTGCTATTGATGCGGTGATTTGGGGAATAGAAACACTTCATGTCATGGTTTGTTTTGGTTGAGTAGATGCTATTTTCAAAGTATGAATATCGAATCCTAGTGGTAGTGTGGCACCTTCTACTAGAAATTTTCCTAGATAGCATTGGGGATCATTTTCCAAACACTCATCCATGAAGGATGCAAATTCAGGATCTTGTACAGTGGCATCCATGTCTTCAATGTAAATTTGTCCATGTGTGTCTTTAGTGACGTGTTTTTCAAGCAAAATTTTGTGTGGTCTCTCACTTCCCGATGTTTGATTTTCGAATGGATTGACAAATTTGCTAGGATCCGACATTGCTTTTTGTTTCTTTTTAGACCTTGTTTCAACCATGAAAATTTTGCTCAAAATGGGTGAATGCAAACTATGTCTAAACTGTGATATGTCCTATGTCTATGTTTTTGGATTTTCTAAAAATAAAGGATGTTGCTAAAATGATTTCTAAAATGATGTATACTAAGATGACACATGGTAGGACAGAAAATATGAATTTTTTTGAGTAGACTATGATAGTAAATGATTCTAAAATGGGTATAACTTACCACCTATGGAATGAATGCATGCAAGGATTTGAATTTGACCAAGGAACTTGATTATAGGACAAAGATGGTGACAATATGAATTTTCCAAACTAGACTATTGAGCTGGAAAGATTCAAAAATAGGACTAAAGTGACTAGGTTTAATGACTTGTGACAAATTGGAACATGAACGTATCCAATGTGAGGAAAGTTACCTATTCTGTGATATGCAATTTCCTAGGAAGGTTCTATATGCATGCAACTTAGGATGACTATGACTAAGACATATATGACACCTAATGATGCAAGGTTTTTGAGAAATTGTTTTCTAGTTTCTATCCAAGGTTGATCTTAAGAAACAAAAGAGAAAATGACTATTATGTTTTGGACTCGATTTGTAGTTTACTAGGTTTTCTGTTGACAGTCAAATGTGGTTCACCTATCAGATGTGCTTCTAAATTTGATAAATGCGGTTTACCAATATGCATGTGGTGTTTTGACTAAAACCAGGTTTCGAATGTTGACAGGAAAATTTGACCTTTGACAGATGTGGTTTATGTTTTAGCAAATGCGGCTCATGGTAATAGTTGCGGCTCAGAATAATGATTCTGTGAATTTGACTTGGTTGATAGACACATGCGGTTTTCCTTTTGACAGATGCAGCTTGCATGCACACATGAGACTCAACATTTGACAGTTGTGGCTTGTCATACCAAAGGACTTTTTTGATAGGCACATGTGGCATTTTCTATGATAGATGCGGCTTGCATGCACACATGTGACTCAAAATTTGATAGCTGCGGCTTGTAATATCCAAACTGTTAAAATAATTTTTTTTTGATAGACACATGCAGCTTTTCCCCTAGAAGATGCGACTTGCTAAGTTAGATGAAATGTTAAAATTGATAGTTACGAGTCACTTTTTGACAGTTGAAGTTTTTTGAAAGTTGTTTTGACTGACTCCATGTGTTGATCAAGATTTTTGACGAATAAAAGAAAAACAAGCACAAAAATCAATGTATTTTCAGTTTTAGATGAGAGGACTGTTAAGACCAAAAACATTTACAACCTAGGCTTTGTGGACAATACTTGCTGAGTTCTTACTTTTCTCCAGCTATGCATGTTTATGGTGGATGACTAGTAGCTTGACCCCACTGGCTCCCATCCACAACACTCACTTAGCCGGGGCAACCAAGCTACCGTACCCATGAAACTCCCATGGCATACATCTCATCTCCACACATAAACCATAAGAATGTAAGATGGCTTCACATGGCCGACCCTGCTACGCTAGCAAATATATGGGTTTTTGGAAAATCTACAACAAGGTGTTTAGTAAGGGCATTCCATTTGTGTGACACTATTCAAATTCGGTGAGAGTCCATTTTTGTCCATCTTGTCGGAATAGTGTATGTGATTCTTGGGCTTTCCCCAAGAATCCACTTTATATACCGGCTGGAAGTCGCTTGGTGTCTAGCGTGCTACCCATCTAAGTCGTTGGAGAATAATGCATTCGAATGCAAACATGAGTTAATTAATTAAACAAATATATTTAATTAATAAACACATCATGCATATGAGTTGGAACTAGTTAACTGACTAGTTGCGACAGAGAGTCCTCTTGCAGAGACAATCAGATGTTGAATCTAGAGATAACTGGAGAACTAAAAATAGTTCTCGAGTCATAAGGTGAGTGAATGACTAGTCAACTGATTGATAGAAGAATGTGACATAAATAAATAAATATAAATTAATTTAATTCAACATTCGAAAGTGAGAGGTTTAATTAAATAAATAAAGATCATTTATTTAATTTGACTGTTGAAAAGGATAAATTGAATAAATTAAATAATAAATATTTAATTATAGATAAAGGGGGTTAAAATGAATATTTAAATAATAAATATTTAATTATTGTTGAAATATGATAAAGGGGGTAATGAAATAATAAATCATTTAATTAAGAAGTAAGAATTAATTAGTTAGCAACATAATTAAATAAATATGATTTATTTAATCAATCAAGTTGAATAAAGGTTATTAATGAATTAATGAATTAATGAATTAATGGAAAAATGGTATTTAATTAATAGAGGAAATATGTATTAGAAAGGGTAATTAAATAATAAACATTATTTAATCATGACCATGGATAATAGAAAATTATGTCAAAAGTGGTGTTCGCAGGCCTAGACCAATTTTCGGTGTCTACAGATATACTAAGAAATCTTCCTGATGGTCCTCTCTACATAGCTAGTAGAATCTATGATAAACCCACTAATGGGATACTCATAGATCCCACCTATGGTGAGAATGTGATCACGGAAGAATTTATATTATTACATGATATTTCTCAATATGCTTATAATCGACCTACTTTTTGTGTCAAAATGTATAATGGTTTTGCATGCCCAACGATTAAATCGATTGCCCACCCATTACAGATAGGTATGAAGATATTGGATGTTACCTTCTCCATAATATCACAATCAAACCAATTTCATTTGTGATTTGGCCACCCGTGGCTTCGTTCAATGAAAGAAATCCCATTAGTCATCCACAAGTGTGTGAAGTTTCATGTTGACAACAACATATTCACCATCCACCATAGTGGCTTTAATCCTCTATCCTCCAAAGGTAACTTTTCTTTGGAAGCATTTTGGCTTGAGCCCATGGAGCCCATCATCCCTAGATGAGACTTATTTTTTATTCCCTATCAAAAGTTTAAAGCCAAGAAAATCTTTGAACTTTCTCTCTGCAACATACCTCCTTCTACATCAGAATCCCCTATCCTTGATTAAGCTATGTTACAACTTGATTTTGACATGCCCAATCAACCCACACTTTAAACCTCTTCCACATCTTCTAAGAGGCCTAGGGATCATGATAGCAGCTTTGTTCTCCCTCCCGACACTAAACAGGTTTATAGAGCTAAGGAGAAATTGAGTGAGCCACCCATAGTTCCTCCCATCCCTCCTCCCAGCGATGATAAACAACCTATGGTGGTACAACCCACTCCTTCCCCCAAGAACCTTGATAGAAAAGAAAAAAAGGAATAAAGAAGATAGGGAACGTAGGAATTGCCATCGTTCTCTTTCTCACCAATCTCATGAGAAAGGAAAAATTGAAAATCATAACCCACCCATGCCATAAGCCATGCTTGCTCACCGTACTCCTCCACCCCTATAGCCTAATCCCATAACTCCTGCACCGACCAATTTTATATGCAACTACCAAAATTATCAGTCAACCTACCATTGCCATCAACTTAGATGATGATGATGATGAGAATGCTCGAATCGATGAAGATGTACACCATACCTTGAACTCACTATTCTCCTCTACCATGAGAATTCATGAAAATTATCCTAGGACAAGCATTGATCTTGATGCTAGTTTTTCTATTGTTTTTGTCCCTCTTGCTAGTTGCCCTCTCGAGTTTTATACTGAGCAATATTGGGAGGCAGATTACTTGCTTGTAGAGAAATGCACATGCGCCTTACTAGTCTTTCTTTTTCTTTTTTCATTTATGTGTTGTGTATTCCCCATCTTGTTTGATGTTTTCTTATTCTTTGTGACATTTTTCTATATTTAGTGCATTCCCTTTTTCTCTTCACTTTTCCATTTTTCCTCTCATTTGGGGATGATGCAAGGCATTAAGACTACAATTTCTCCTTCATGTTGACCCAAATGGACCTCTTTTCCTTTTTCTTTACTTTTTTCCTTCTATTTGGGGATGATGCAAGGCATTGAGACCACAATGTCTCCTTCATGTTGACCCAAATGGACCTCTTTTCCTTTTTCTTTCCTTTTTTCCTTCTATTTGGGGATGATGCAAGGCATTAAGACGAAAATTTCTCCATGTTGACCCAAATGGACTCCTTTCCTTTTGATTTATTTTTTTCCTTTTATTTGAGTATGAGGAAAGGAATTGAGACCACGATGTCTCCTTCATGTTGACTCAAAAAAAATGCTCTTTTTCATCAACCATTTTCTTTTTCTTTTGTTGTCCTTTTGGGGATGATGCAAAGCATCGAGACACCCTATATCTCATCTAAGTTGACCCAAAATGACTCTTTCTTTTCATTTTATTTCACTCTCTTCATCTCTTCTTCCAGTTCTATGTATTTGGGGGAATGATGATAGTTGCATGCTTTCTAAACAAATATTGCAGCAACAAACATACTAACCCGAAATTCGTAGATCCCTTGTGTTTGGTATTTTCATTTTGGGGGAAACCCCTTTTTCTCTTTCTTTTATCTTATTCCTTCACATGACGCAACCTTTCTTGGACACCTATCACTTGACATAGGTATTTTCGAGTAGGCTCTCATGTTTGTTTCTTTTTCTTTTACCATTTTCCCTTTCTCTACTTTAAAGAAATTTCTAACAAAATGATGTGTAGCAATCCCTTTAAAGTGGGGGAATACATTGGCATTATTTTATTTAACATTTTCATTTTTTTTTCCTTGGTTCCTAGTGCAGCCCTATCACTTCACATGATGTGTTTTCTCACTTTATGGATGAAATTTGGTGTAGTGTCCTTTATAATTGTGACTTACCTTAGCATATTACATTCCTCTTACTGGCTTGATGCAATGTAATGCATCCCCTAAGTTGTGAATCTTCTATCCTTTGATAGGTCCTCTTTTGGGAGACATTGGGCACAATGTTCCCTAAGTCAAAGACCTCATATGAACTAAACAAGACTCCTTGGAACACTCTTTTTACATTTTTCATTTTACAGTTTGTATTTTTGCATGTTACACTTTTGCATTCGTGAATACATGGCCACCTTGAATAAAACAAATTGCATGCTTGTGGTGCCACCTTGCACTTGTTCATGAGTTCTAAGCATCCAAGTCTTTTCTTGTCTCACGAATCGCACCCTTGTCTTTTGTGGTGCCTTACCAAAGTTATCAGGAGTTATAACTTTGGTATGGTTGAGTGGGAATCCCAACTAGAGGCATAACTTTCCCCATAGCCACCTTTGTGTGTGTGTGAGTGCATACCAACCAAGTGTATATCTCTCACCTTTTTGGAATTGTCACCCAGTGGACAACCAAAAGTATCATCAACCCAAAGTGAGTACATCCTTTTCTTTCAGACAAACAAGCCTAGATCTGATCCATTACTAGTTGAAAAAACAATCGAATCTTGATTCAAATTTCCTCCCTCTCCATTCCTTCACATCACTCCTTGTGTGATATTTTATGCTTTTGTTTTGTTTTCCATGGGATCTTGATCCCGAGGGCTTGATCATCCCTCTTGATCATAGTCATCTCACCTTACTAGCATGATTACATTAGGTCCCCATCGAAACACATGATTCAACTAATTTATTGTGAGTTTTAAGTAAGTTCATACTCTCACTAAAGTGGGGGCTAAATGTGTCACCAAAAACTATAGTCTTTGACAAATTTTCACTCATTTGGCCTTTTCCCTTTGATTTTGGCCTTGTTTTACCTTGATTCAGTCTTGTAAGCTTTCAATTCAACAATAATCTAATGGTGTTTTACTAAGGTGTTGTGAAGTGTTGTAACACATCTTCCCACTTTTCTAAGACCCTTTCAACACAATTCACCTAAAAAACCCCCTTTTACACCTTTCCAAGCCTTATGTTAGGGTGTTGTAAATAATTTTCACATCTTCCTAGGTTTGTCACCCACTAATTAACCCTTTTCTTATGCTCATTTTACCCTTAATGTACTTTTAAGCCCGATTAAAGTGTGTTTTAGAAGGAAAAGCTAACAAACTTCATTAAACATCATTTTATTCCTGACCACCACTTGAAATTTCCTGAGTGGACTAGGTCGCCACCTTGGGTGACCTAGTCCCTTTTGGCATAAATTTCAAATTTAAGACAAAAATCTAATGGGAATTTTGTCTCCAGAACCCTAGTGTCGGCCTATCATGTTGCATTTTCAGTTTATTAGGGCATATGTTGTATAAATAAGGGCTTTCACCTTATTTTTCCCTCTTACTCTCCTTGCCAAGCTCATTTTTACATCTCTCCATAAAAAATCTTGCACTCAAGCCTCCAAAGCAAGTAATCAAGCACAAGGGTTTCACAAGCAACCTCCATTGGAGCTATTCTTGCATGTTGCAGACCTCAGCAACAAAGGATTTGGTGAGAATTTACATTGTTTGTCATTCAAGCATATTTCCTTTGATTTTATCTCATTTGGGTTTGAGTTATCATCAAAGGGGTTTGACTTAAGAGAATCCCTATTTACTAATCCCAACATTCTCTTTGTCTTTGCATGTGTTTTGCAAGATTGTACTAAGATTTAGCAGGATTCAAAATGTTGGAGAAAGTACAAACATTCCATCCAAGTCACATCAAGGCATCAAACCCTAGAAGGAGAAAAAGGACAAGTTATAGGTCATTTTTGAGAGCTTCAGACACAAACTGTTGCAAAAAAGGTAAGTATCAACTCAGATCCGTAGAATCGGACCCAGAATCTTCAGAAAGCACCACGAGGACTAGTTCACCACTATTGGAAACCTTGTATCTGTGCTAAGCCTGCAAAAGGGGTTTTTGCATTTCTGGGTACCTTTTTCCTTGAAACCTAGTCCAACAGAATTTCCTGACAGGAGTACTAGGTCGCCCAATTTGGCATAAGTGTCCCTCTACTAATTTCAGACAATTTCCAGAGCATTTTGGGGCCTCTCATCTGCAAAATTCCATTTCCAGGTGTACAAGTTCTGAACCCTCCAGTTTACTTTCTATTTTGCATACATTTTGGGCATATAGTTTAGATTGCATTTAGTTCATATTTTCTTTAATTTACATTTCTTAGTTAGCATTAGTTTCATTCAGCCACACAACACACACAAATCACAACCTTCATCAATCAACCCTTCCTTTGAATGCAACCGCCAAAACCCATATAGCCACCAAGCGGAAAGAAAGCCATTCCTACACCAAAGTGCTCCTAGGTGAAAAACCCTAGGGCCTAGTAAAGGGAATCCTCTTTACCTAGTAAGTGTCACATTTTTTGTGGTTCAAATCATAACTAGAGAAAACTAAAAATACTGAAATACAAAATAATATACTTAATATACTTGGGTCCCTTGGTTTCCATGTGGGGTTAGGATGAGGAGAAACACTTGGAATTGTGATGCCAATATCAATAGTCACTCTTGGTTCCACCAAGGTCTCCGCCACTATAGCAGTGGGTGGTGGTGGTACTCACAAGATGGGGGTAGTTGGTGGAGGGTTTGACCTCCTTCGCCACCTCAGCCTCTATGTCGCTACCTCCTCCTCCTCGCTCACCTACTACCACCCTCCCCATCTATCCTATGGAGGTGGAGGTGGCACATCCCCCTATGGGCTTGGCTCCCCTCTAGGAGCATCCTCACCAGACACTGGATGAGGATAGTGCCTATCCCACCACCCTCTAAAATATATAGCAACCCCAACATTATCTATTGATGCTATGGGAGGTAGATCCTAGTCTAGCTCATCATCATCTGAAGGGAAAATATCGGTGATGGTGGGGCGGGGGCGATCACCGGGTCTAGCTACACTCCTATTGGCCCTAGTGTATGTGGACACATCTAGAAGAATTTTCTATACATGACCATGCTACCACATGACCCAACTCTAGTAACATGGTATACTAATGTGATCATAGCGACCAATGAGAAAATAGTCCTACTGCATGTTCCTGAGATACCTGCCATCATCTACCCACTTGAAGTAGTGATGGGGTCACCATCTCACCCGCTCAGGTGTAAGAGCATCAAACTGCAATCACCAAAACTATAAATCTCCATGTTGCCACTGCTCAATGATATCATTCTAGTGGGTCATGGGGATGTTATATGACCACTGTTGGGGAAATTGACCAGCCTCATGCACATGATGTGGGAAAAATCCCACACATGCAAAAGTGTGCATGTTGTAAGGCTATAGTACTCGTAATGGATGTATCGACCAAAATCCTAGTATAGGTGCGCTAGCATAGTACACCCCTAGGAAAAAAATTTCCTATGCTCTCCCATCTCCCCAATGGTGTAGATGAGGCACTCATGAAGGTGAGAGCCTCACATGCCTATCATGATCTAAAAGGCAACGATCATGACCATCACGCGGTGCAGTAGGGGTGTAGTAGTTCATGCCTGATCATACCAGTGGGTGTAGATGTGACCCATAGCTTTGACACCATCAGTCCACCCTGAGCAATAAAGGAATCCCTCCATCTACTTAGGTGTTGGTCGGGTTTAGGGTAGTCCAAGGATTTGATATACACCCTCTAGTGTAATTGTCATCTCCCCAATAGGTAACTGGAAAGATGATGTGGTGGCATCCCATCGTTCCATTAGCATTGTAAGCATCCTCTCATGGTAGCGCATCTCTAGCATGGTGAATGCATGGCAGAGATCAACCTACTCAAGATGTGTGACCTCATTAGTAGTGAGGTGGTCCCTCTACTTGTGAACTAGTTAGTAATATCACCCTTTGGGATGCTCATGAATCTCTAGATAGTCTTGAAAATATTAAATTTTTTTCTAAGTTAGAACATGGGATTTTAGTTTGAATTTTTTTTTTTTTTTACTAAGACTTGTGCATGCAACACAGATGCCTACACACCACACATATGTTTGAGTATGCCATTGATGCCTTGAGGATACCAATGCATCCTTGGGATGCCATTGTAGAGATGGAACTCTAACATGAATCATAGATGACACCGCATATTTCAGACGAAAGCATCAAAAAAATATGTATGCATAGCTGGATGAGGAAAACATTGCTAAGAAAATACTTAAATTTATAAAAAAAAGGTTTCGAGACCTACCTGGTCCACCTCGTGACCCTCAATAATATCATCCCTCAGCTACTCCAGTCTAGGTGCCTCATAATCCCTCCTACTCAACATTTTTCTAGCTTTTCTCTCACAAAAGTCAACAATTTACTCATAGTGAATAGTGAAAATGATTCTTTTAGGGGCCCACCCAGGTATATATAAGCCCCTCAGGGCCCATTTTTCCTAGAATTTATAGCTCCTTGGTTTATCTTAAATTTAGCTCACTTAGCTAGGGGAAAACTTAGGAGGGGGCATATAGTCACCTCTTGATCATATTTTTCTTTTGAATCAACGAATTATTCTTGATCATTCTTCTCACCATTGTAGTTTCTTCTGATTTTTGAAACTAACCTAAAATTTGAGTTTTGTAGGTTAAGTTGTTATATGATTTTTCACAACTTCTTTGTCATTGTTTGTTGAGCACAGTTGCTGGGGGCACCTTTGGTACCAGTTAGTTTGACCTCGGTGGCCAATGAGTCCCCTTTTTCTTAACACACAAGTCCATAAAATTCAAATTTAGGTGAAACTTTAGGTCTCTACTTTAGTGTGGTTGATTTTTTCCCAAAATCGAGCCCACTAAAGTGGGGGAAAACTATAGTTTCATAGAATTGCACCTAGAGGCAATTCCACATTTTTTCACTTTTTCCTAGCATTTATGACACCTTAGAGCATTAATGACGAAAATTCCTTGAGTCAAAATTTCACAATTCCAACTGCATGAGAACCAATGGAGGAGCAACAGAAGCCTAATCACATGTTCCCCAAAAATCTAGGCCTAGGATGCCTACGCTGCGTGCAAACATATGCGCAACACACTAGAGTCCTAGTGATTTTATGAGTTTTAAATGGGGAATCTAGAATCTTGACTCTCTCAAAATGTGTCCTAGCAGTTAGAATTTAGATATAACAATACTTTTTTGGCACTACGTGCATGGAAAATACCTCTTTTTCTCTCATTTGGTGGTTCAAGTCATCTTCAATTAAGCTTTCTTCAAATTCTTCACTCTTGAGTTCTCTTCATTCTTGATAGCATCACTCTCACAAGTGGAGCCATGCTGGACTGAGGTCCTTCTAGCAGCTACAACTCCCAAGAAATTATTCAACGATGTGTTTGTTTGCTCCAGAGAGGGTCTAGACCTGTGGGTAGCTCTCTCTTCCTTAATATTTTCAATCTACTTGCTCATTTACTACTTAGTGGTGCAGGTTCTACTCCTGAAGTGGGTTTTACTTTCACCACACACTTTTTCCTTTTCATTTACACTCCTTTCCAACTTGGTTGTCCATGGAGGTGGGAACACCAAAATAGGGGTCTAACTGAGGTAGACCGCTATATAGCCCCAACCTTTTTCCCTTGTTCTTCTATGTGTAGTGTGCAAAGAAAAGCTTTGAGCGAATACTCGAACATCTAGTTGAAGGTAAGATTTCTCCAAGCTCTCCTTGTTCTTTTCTTAAAGTATTCATTCTCTGATTGATCATTTTTTCCAGTAGACCTTAGGTCCAAGTCAAGAAGTGAAATCTTGTTATGTTCGTGTTAGATCTTGATCTTTCTATTGCTTAGGATGCTAATTCTCCATTTGGACAATAGCACATCACACTAGAATTGTGAATCTACATTGCCATCCTTTGGCCAAGAGATCCTCTGTTTGAGGCAAAAACCTAGAAGTTTCACTCTCTTAGGATCTTAAGTAGTCTTATTTAAAATATAACTTACGTACATTTCTTTATTGTTTCTTTGATCTTCTTACGTTGAGGTGGATAAAGGTAGTTCATTCCCTAGTGATCTCTTGAGAACAAAGACACCCGTTTGCAGTAAATCCCTCTTATCTCATAGTTGTGGATTTAATAGTCCTTAAAGCTCCCTCTTGGTGTATTTTATTTGTTTTGCGTTGTCCTCAGCCTGCACTTTGAATATTTGCATATCTCTAGGCTCCATTTTGGTGGTACCTTCATCCGCTTGCACCACGTGTTAGCAATGTGTGCTTCTGAGACTTCTCTCCCCTTTGTTTCATCTTCGAGCTCTGCACGATTGCCATGTTGCATTCTCTCCACATACCTTTTGGGAAAACCCACATAGTTAAATATTTGAGTGCAGAACAAACCACATGTCATCTCCATGAGGATCATGGTCGCAGGAGAAGGATAAAGGAATAGGAAGCCACATCTTTGCACCACATGTCCTAACCAACTCTTTGGATAGTTGACACATGTCTTCAGGAGCTTTTTGTTTCTTTCACTTTCAGACCACATCCATCATTTGTGGGGTGACACGCTTGGTTCAAGGGAACAAAATTCCATTTCAATTAGGGAGAATCATTGCAAAAAGCAGCATGACCCGTGCCTAGGAAATATTTTTTGTTATTTGGCTTTCAGGAAATGGAAATGATCTATAAATAACACTTCATCTCTTTGAAAAAGGGTTTAGAAACACACAGGAAAAAGATAAAAATAATCTTGGACTTTGTATTGTTTTTAAGATTATTGTATTAAGACTAATAGACTATGCTAATCTGTTCGGACTCTCTATTTCTTATTTGATCGATAAAACTTTATACTGTACTAGTATTGTTGTAATGAGTAGTTTATCATCAAAGCTTTTATAATTTCAATATAATTTCATTCTTCAGATCATGTTTGTACTCTTCATTTTCAATGAATGCATATGAAAGTCATTTTATGTTGTTTGATTAAATTCTTAAGAATTTTATCTCTGCTTTATCTTATTTTGGGCATATAAATTATTGTGTGGGCCTTCATATCACATCCGAAAGGAAGATTTTATATACCTATTCACTTAAATAATGGTGCATTGCCTTAGATTTGATTAGATTTTAATATATTTGCTTCCTTTTCCCTTTTCACCCCCAATACCTAAAGAGTTGACTTCTTTAAAACCTGGAGGTTACTCAATTTAGTGCAATTGGTCCCCCCATTAACTAAGTTTCCCATAAGCTTGTGTGCCTAGAAATTTTAGGCATCAACAATTCTTTTTCTAGCATGCCTGATGGGACTTTGTTTGAAGGTATCTATGTTTAAAGTGGGTGTATGAGCCATAGACCTATTACTAGATCCCAGATAGTGAATAACCTTGGCCTGCTAGTGCCACCGCTAGTAACAATACAAGCAAGAACCCATCCAGTGAATGTCTCGACCCCACCACTAGTCTTGTTACCAATGGCTAACAAAGATTTTGTAGCATGGGATGTTGAAAGTCCTCTCACAACACTAGTAGCACTGACTATGTGGGATCCCATCCCAACATCTTCTTTAAAATCTTTACCAAAATTTATTGGGGATGGCTCAAAAACACCATCTGACTATCTAAAAGATGTGGCAGACGTATGCTTGGTGCATGGTATCACTACAAAAATGTAACACTAAGGTTTCTTATAGCCTCTTTCAAAGGAAATGCACTAGATTGGTATTTCACTATGGAAGCCAATACTATTAGCAGCTGGAGACCATTAAGAGACCCCCTCAAAAGGCCATAACTAAATTCAATGCTAGTATTCACACAACTTGGAAAATAATCCAGACCACTATTCACTCGCCTATCGATTTGTTATTCATGTTTTATATAAAATCTCTCAACATCGATATTTCGGTGGTGATTCACTACCTTGGTGGGAGCACCTTGCCAGACACATATCATTTTTTTGAGGGTAGATAATAATCTGATGGACACCAAAAAGTTATCACCTTGGCCCGCTATACTTATATTTGCAAAAATGTCAGCTCCCACACAAGAGATAGCTTCTACCAGTGCATCTTCTCCTCCCCAATCCATGTACACATATTTGAGCACACAACAAAAAGTTTCTTCTATATATAACCCTTAAACTACTAAGATGAGCGAAATCAAGGAGTTGTTGTGGTCCTTCTCAAATGAAATAAATAGTATCAAGCGGAAAAAATCTATACCTGCAAAGCCAACTTAAAAAAATTACCAAGGGAAAAGACCTTCCTACTAGAAAAATCAGTTCCAAGGAGGTACACGCACAAGTTCATAGACTCAACCTAGTAATCAAATTGTGTTGGTGCCTACTCCACTAGAAAATATTCCCCCAAGTTAAAATAGAGAGCTGGTAGCAGGGAAAAATAATCTTGCTGATGATACCAATTCTTGGTGCTTACCCTATAATGAAGCACATATGCCCCAAAATTGTTCACGTGGCAATTTATAGAAAAAATTGGAGGAACAATGCAAACAAGGTATTGCAAAAAAATCAGGAGGTTCTAAATATACCTCTCTGCAAATGAAAAATGTGGTGCTCACCACTCAATTGCAAGGAATTTCCTTAGAGAAAGAAACAATGATAGCTCCTGATCTTGCACTCTTCTCATGGATGGAAGAAGAAGAGGTGGTGTTTTCAAATGGTGTTTCCGCATCAAATGCCCCACAAGTGCAGCCATATTATAACACTTTTTCGTAGAGGAGATTCACAGGTGAACCGATTGCTCAACAACCCAAACGTGTTCTTGACCAAGCTGCTAGTCCCTTCGTAGTTGTACAACAATCTCATCCACACAAGGAGATTGTTATAACCAATTCTAAGGAGTATAAGCCTATGAATCCACTTCCATTCAATGTGGTGGAAAAATTTAAGAAAGAATCTGCTAATGTATCCCTTTAGGATATCTTAGCTATCCTAGAGCAGAAGTCCTTACTATGGAAGGCCCTACTAAAAGATGCAAGTACAGAGCCAACAATGCAATGGATTGAATAAAAAGTTGTTGATTCATCATCTTAGGCCAGAGTCCTCACAAACAATGTAGAGAAATCCTTAATTGAAAGTAAGGGTAAGCCGAAACCAAATCCTTTTTTGTTAACTCTTATTGTGGGTAATTTTTTTGTATAATTCCATGATTGACTTTGGTGCTAGCACTAGAGTCATGCCCAAGAAATAAGTTGAAGCCTTAGGACTTAGCTATGAGACTTTAAATAAAGGGGTTATGCAACTTGATGGGAATAAGGTTGAAACTATAGGTGTCATAAAAAATATCCCATTGACTCTATTTTCCTTCCCCAATATTACAATCAATCAAGATATCATGATCATTTATGTCCCTCCCATGTTTGCTCTTTGTTTATCATGGGAGTTCACTACTAAAAGAGGTAGGTATATTTCTTTATATTTGTCACACTTAATTCTTAGGACTAAGCATGGAGCTAAGATGAAGATAGTGTCTAAACCTTTTCACTTGGAACATATAGTAGATGAGGCCATGATAAATTTTGAGGCTGCTCATACATCTATCACAAAAGACAAGATTTATTATATTGAATTACTTGAAGATGAGTAGGTGAATGGAGATTGAACTGATGAAGAAGAGGTCCTCTTGAGTGAATTTATAGACATTGATCCTTTTCTAAATTATCATGCCACAAGATTGGGAGCTTATGTGATCTATGATGAGGATCAAGTGATTCTAAAGGTGACAAAGAAACTCGAGGTTGATCATGCCTCAAAGCTATGGACATTATATTTTCATGGAGAAAGATGCAAAGTTGGTGTAGAATCTAGGATATGTTTGACATCCCCATCTAATGAAAAGACACTTAGATCTTTTTGCTTTCCATTTTACTATTCAAACAATGAAAATGAATATGAAAGCCACATGCAAGGCCTAAGTCTTACAAAGAAGATGGGCATTAAATAGATAATGGTGTTCAGATACTCTCAACTAATATTCAATCAAGTTTGAGGTGTCTCCACAACAAAGAATGTCTACATGCGATCTTATAGACATAGGGTCTAGGACTCGATTGAAGGTTTTGTGCCTTCAATACCTAGATAGTTCCTAGAGAGTAGAATGTACTTGTAGATTTCATGGCAACAATAAGATCTCAATTTGACCCTACTTACAAACATAAAATCTATGCAAGTGATTTCCCAACCAGCAATCCTAGATAATGACCAATGTTGGAAAGTGTTCACAAGTGAGTCTCAAACCACCTCATTCATTCATCAATTAGGGGAGTTTTTCAATCAACTCGAACCAAAAATTATAGAAGCTTATGAGGGGAAAATTATTCAACCAAGGTCCAACAAGCTTCTGAGAGGATTGATTACTCTAAAAAATGTATTCAATTGTGATGATGTGAGAAATGACAAAAGGAATTTTTTAGTGGACAAAGACAACTACACATATCTCTAGGTCAGAGATGGAAGGAAGCTTAGGGTTGGAAAAAATGTTCCCCAACATGATAAAGATAGGCTCATGGATTTTTGTGAAAAATATGAAGTAGTGGCTTGGTCATATGATGACCTCAAGGGATATGATCCTGAAGTAATCCAACATACCATAGAATTGAAAAAATTGAAAAACCCTATCCACTAGAAGAAAAGTACAATTAACTAAAATATTTAGTTACTAATGGTGCAAGAGATGAGGGAGCTAATCCACTCTTAGATTGTCTTCCCAATCAATCATAGTACATGGGTGTCCAACATGGTTTTGGTCTGAAAGAAAAATGGGGACATCTACCTCTGTGTTAATTTTTGGGATTTGAATAGGGCATCCTTGAAGGACCACTACCCTTTGCTTCCATGGAATCAATCTTGCAAACAATGGGTGGCTCAAAAATGTTCTCTTTTTTTTATGACTTCTCTGATTACAACCAAATCTAGGTCAAAGATGAGGACCAACACAAAACCTCATTCAATACTAAGTGAGAAACATTTGCTTATGCAAAAATTCCCTTTGGCCTCTCAAATGCAGGAGCTACCTTTCAACGAGTGATGGATATCACTTTTAGAGAACTGATCAATAAGATCATCTTGATCTACTTGGATGATCTTACTGTATTCTCTAAATTAAAAGATGATCATTTTGATCACCTTGAAATGGTTTATAAAAAATTCCAAGAGTTCGGGGTCTCCTTGAACCGCAAAAAATGTGTTTTCAGTGTACCTCAAGGAAATTTACTTGGACATGTGTTGTCTAAGGATGGAGTTTATATTGATCTAGATTAGGTGAAGGCAATCAAATAACTTCCCCTACTAGTAAATAAGAAGGGAGTTCATTCCTTCCTGGGGAAGGTAAATTTTTTAAGAAAATTCATTTCATATTTTGAAGGTTTAATTAGACCTATCACCTTGATGCTCAAGAAGGATCAATTATTTAAGTGGACAAAAGAGGCAAGATAATCGTTTGAGAAGGTCAAGGAAGCTATTTCTTCATCTCCTGTACTGGTGAACCTAAACTTATCAAAGGAATTCATAATGTATGTGTTCAATAGCGAGTCTAGCATCGCTAATGTTTTAACTCAAAAGGATGATCAAGGGAAGGGAGAACATCCAATAGCCTTCCCCTCCCAGACCTTGAAAGATTATTAAAAAAATACAACTTCATCAAGAGGTAGGTTTTTTCCATTGTCAAGGGAATTAAAAATTTCTGACACCTCATCCTGCAGTAAGGTGGTCATATATGTAGAACATTCTAGTGTGCACAAGTACATAAGGGAAGGAAAAATTACCAAAAAGAGGGCTAACTTGATAACCAAGATCCTTGAGTATGAAATTGATGTCAGGCCCACGAATACCATGTGAGAAAGAGGATTATGTGAATGTTTGGCACAAGATAGTGAAGAGGTAGTGGAGGAACAACCTAGGGTAGTTGTACTAAGTGAATTTTAGTTCGAAGGCTGCTGGCTGGTAGAAAGAATAAGGTTTATGAAGACTGGGAAATATCCAAAAAACCTCCCTTCTTAGAAGAAAATGTTTTATGGATTACAAAAAAGTGGGTATGTGCTCATTGAAAGAGTCCTCTTCAAAAGTAATTTCAATGGTTTTCTTCTATGGTGTGTGACTCAAGAGTAGGCACAAAAAATCTTGGACATATTCCATAGCAGTACCACGAGTGGAAATTTATCTGCTAAGACCACTTCCATAAACATTATGTGTGCAAGATATTTCTGGCCTCCACTATTCAATGATTCACACTCTCTAGTCAAATCCTACAAAGAATGCCAATTGTTCACACGAAGGAGGAAGAACTCAATAATGCCTCTGAATTCGATAGTGGTTGAAGAACCCTTTGTGAAATGGGGGCTTGATTTCATTGGAATGATTAAACCCACCTCTAGTGTTAGGCATAACTAGATCCTTATGGCCATAGATTATTTGACCAGGTGGCCCGAGGCCATGCCCTTGAAGAATGCAACTAAGGTAGAGATTGTAAACTTTCTAGAAGAGCTTGTAACAAGGTTTAGGCTGCACAAGACCATAATGTTTGACAAAGAAAAATAATTATTAGGTTTGAAGGTATTTCAATTTTCACTTAAGCATGGAATATTCCTAAAGACATCTTTGAATTATTACCTGTAGGGAAATGGTTTGGCCGAGTGATGAGGCCCATTGAAGACATAATTATTAAGTTTATGCCTTTTTAATACTTTATGTATTGGCTTTAGAACTCATAATATTTTCTTTTATGTATCCATTTATGAACTTAATGAGGTATAAAGACTTAGAATGTGAATGATTAATATGAATGCTTATTTATGTTAAATGCATGATTAATGTGGTGATTAACATATGAATGTTTCATGATAAGTACACCTTTATTATGCAACTGGACTGATATTTATTCCTTAGCCGGATACTAATTGTTTTCTATTTAAAAGTGATGAACAAATGACTTGTGTGTGACTCATCCTCAATTGAGTTATTTTTTAGCTGATTTCCTTTTGACTCATTAGTTCAAATGAGGGATCTATCAATCGCAACCATAGTTCTAGTACAGCACATCCAGTTCTAAAATACGGAATTAAACACCAACTAAAGACAGTTATGAAGGATCTACACAATTATGTTCTTGCACACCAGGATATCTCTTAATTTAGAATTAAGTTAATTTCTCGTTTGTCTTTTATTTCTGAAATAAGAGAAAGATATTTATATCCAACTCCAACATAGTTGGAGGGTAGATTGTATCATTTTTTGAACTTTCTCATTTTTTATTTTCCTATTTTAATTTAGAATCATTTTTGTACTTCATCCCTATCTAGGCACATTCTATGGAAATAAAAAGGAAGTTGATCTAAAATCTGCGCTAAATTCTTCCAATCTACTTTCTAAAGGAGGTGACCCTATTAGTTGTTAAGTTCATTTGTTACTACTACTTTCTATTTTCTTTACTATCTTAAGTTAGAATCATTTCATTTGTTGTGTGTTGGAAATAATCTTAGATCAAAGTTACATTCTACTACTGTTTCCACATTGTTCTATTGAAATCAAATTTCCTTATGATTTCTATAGTTTGTTTCTTAGTTAAAAGTCATTTGGAGGTATGAAATAGTCTAAATCATCATTTTAATGGATTTTGTGCAAAGAGGAACAATTACTTGTCAATTTAGTAAAAGTGAAGAATGGAATAGTTTATTTCTAGAGCAATTAGTTAAGTTTTAAACAGATTTCAGGATTCAGTGGAGTAGAAAAGTTAATCTTCCATTCTTTCATAATCTAAATTGTTCTGAAATGAAACCTCTTTGTTTGAATTCCATTTTGAAGATTATTTAGAATAGATTGGAAAATAGAAGGACAGTATAGAACCACTTATGATTAAACAAGTATAGTACAAAAACACTCTTGATAGAGTAAAAATAACTCTGAAATGCTCCTACTCAAGCCAAAACCAACAAAACCCCCCCAAAAACTGATCTGACTCTTACCACAAATAGCTTTAGACACCCCTGGGTTGACATTCAAGAGATTAAATGAGTAGGAATTGTGACAGCATTGACTTCCTACCATCATTTTTGGCATCGTTGCTGGGGAAGATCTAGCTTCAAAAGAAAATATAAGCCTTAAGTGTCGATAAGAATATCTCTGTCGGTTAATGAACATGAAAAGAGATCAGTTTGGAAGATTTGTAAGAGGAGATTTAGAGGTTCCTCAGGAAGGATCCTAGTCTAGTACTACGAGTTCGTCCTTTGTTAGGACAGTTTCCACCTAGTCAAAAAATATGGGAGATAGAGATGAGGAGGACGAGGTTCCTAACATAAATTTTTCCTTTTCCATTGCCATAAATGTACATACAAATGAACCACCGATGAAGAATATCTTACCCTCTATTTTTCCTACATTTTGTGAGAAAAATTTGGAAGATTGTGATCAATTTTTATTCGAGTTCAAAATGTCATGTCAAACTTATGATTATACATCTGTTTATCAAAAATTGAAATTATTTCCATCCACTCTTAAAGAACTAGCTTTACGATGGTTTATGGTATTAAATGTAAATTCAATAAACACTTGGGATGAAATGGAAACAATTTTCCTAAATAAGTATTAGGATTATTGTAGAGTTAGGGATATGAAGGAAGAAATATTTAAAATGAAGCAGTTGGAAGATGAGATATGAAGGAAGCAACTATCTAGAAGGCATTGATGACGATTACAAAGATGCCTTGAATTTGATAGGAAGAGGAGATATTAATAAATAGACCATTGAAGAAATCATTGAGATTTGTAGGAATTACTCCAGAACAAAAGCAAGTTATAGGAGAAGGAACAAGGATTTTTTTGGTTGTTTTTACTTTAACCAGGTTGATCTTCTAATCTACCTATGGAATTTCCAATTGCAATCAAGGGTAGCTCTTGACCAACTGATGAGAATTTTAAAGACCTCTAACACTTTGGGCTCTACAAGACCCGAGAGGGTGATCCCTTAATGTGTTTACAACCTCTGCACCATAATTATAAACAACATCAACAATAACATATAATCTCACTTAATAGATCAACAAAATGGGATAACATTGAATAGAATTGGCTATTCATCAATAATATCAACCATTTGGAGTGTGAGATAGTCACAACAATACTTCATAGTAAAAGATATTCATTGATTTTCAATTAGTAGCAAGCTCCGGATGAACACAAACAAAATACCGAATCTCACAAACAAATACAACTTAGATCAGTGCCCTATATCCATTGGAGGATTCAAATTCATAACCATCGAAGGGTTCAAGACAAATTCAACACACATCATATAAGATCTTTGATAACATTGCCTTACAATATCACCAATTTATATCCTAACAGAATACTACTTATCAAATCCTTGTATAGAACATATCAACCTACAATCCCATTTAAGAATTTTAATTAATTCTTTGAATTAGAGCTAAAACAAGAATTGCACACACCACAATAGTGAGATGAACATAATAACCCTTGATCATTTTATTCAAAATTCAGATATGTTTGTACATTGGAGAGACATGAGCTTGAATTAATCAATTTAATTCAAATGCCAGTACTATCATAAAACATTAAATCTCCATGAATTCAAAACCTACAACAAAATGACTCAAAATCTAACTTGCATTTTCTCTATAGCTATCAGACCTTACAATTACTTTGCAACTTCACCTAGAATTGACCAAAACTTTCTAACTTGCTAACCCTTTCCAATGAGAGAAGAAGAAAAGATATAGAACAAGAGAAGGATCCAAAAGAAGCCCTAAAACTGATTTGTTGATGACATCTAGAAAATTCTCTCTCGTTGATTAGAAATTTGCAAACCCTCTCTCCTCTCTCTGCAAAAAAATTATTATGCCCCCAAAATTGCCTTTGCTCAAGTTGTTTTGCAAGTGAAAACCTACCCATGTGGAGAATCTCTCTATTTTTCTTGCTATGTGAAAAATTCTCTACTCCGTGAAAACTCATGTAAAATCCTTTTATTTCTGCTTTTTATTATGCTGCACTTTACTTTCACCTTCAGCCAATAAAATAGTTTCACATAGTAAATGCTCATTTGCTTTATAAAATATCCCCCCTGTGCACTTTCACTTTCACATGCATCATTTGAAAATATTTTTCCTCTGAGAGAATAATTATGGGGTAAACAAGATTTACCTGTACTCCACTATTCACCACATAGTGAAATATTTGATATTTCACATTAATCCCATACATTTAAATCTTCACCTTCGGGAATAAAATCCCACTTAACATTATTCCAATTTAAAAGTTTTTCCTTTTTAATTCAAATGGGCCCCTTTTTAAAAAAAATTCATCGGGCTCTCTCATATTTTATTTACCTTGGCCCCACCTTTCATTTATTCAAGCTTCACATCATCGAGAAAATTTATCTTTAAATTTTTTCCTTTTAGCAAATGAAGGTCCACTTTAATGAATTCATTGGGCAAACTAAACTTCACTTGTGCCTTTAAAAACAAAAATACCCCGGGCCCACCTATGCCACATGGTGAGATTTTGCCATACTATGGAAATTAAAGCTCGAGAAACTTAGGATCATGATATGGCGGGGAAGGGCCAAGATGTGGCTAGATTCAACCTTGTTTGCTAACCGTCAACTTCTTTGGTTTGTTTTGTTGCCCTAATTTCCATTCACTTGGCATTTTCTCAAACTCTTCTCTTCATGGGTTATGGTGGCCAAAGATTTTGATAGAGCTATCCACCATTTTCAAAGCTTTGATGGCTATCCCATCCTCTGTAAATCAATCCTCACTTTTAGACTGCATTTTCTAAAAAAAAATTTGACTAGCATGGCCACCCCTATCAACCTTCCATCTTGTGCTTTGATGGATTCCCATACACTTCTTGGCATAGGCTCTTCTTGACAATTGTTGAGGTCTTTTCAACAAATACATTTTGAGCTCATCGCTGCAATGGTAAGCCATGAGATCTTATTTGTTTGAGGTTTTTTCTATGAACCTTTCACATGTCCTATTTATGCTGCTTTCCATTGGCCTCTGGTGCCTCCTTCATACTTTGATGGATGGCTATAACTTGGTCCAAAACTCTTACACGTTGCTTCACACTGTGCTCACATTTGGTGCCCAACACTCTCTCTTGCATTCACTTGAAAATTATTAAAGTCTTTTCAAAACTTCAATGGCGCCCCTTTGCATCTATAATTTGCATTCTCTTAAAGGTTCCTAAAGCATTTTCAACAATATTGCTTTGTGCTTAGCCCGCAATCATGGTTTCCATGTCATCAAATTTATAGAGGGCTACTGCCATCTTTGGATTCATCACATTGTAGCAAAATCTTGCTAAGCCGCTTGAACAATCCATTTTGTGCACTAGGTATCTCCTTTCAACCACTATGGTGGCATTTTATTTGCTGCATAGACTCTCCATTGACAGGTCAAGTCCTCCTCACTGTGTATAAACCACAAACAAAATTCCTCTATCATTGATACTTTGATAAGTATGCATAACCTTGCTCTAAGCCATGCCTATGATAAGTACCTTTTCTTAAAAGTTTTAGAGTCCTTCTGATGAATCCATGTTGTGTACATGTTGCCTTTATCCCCTATTCTTTTGTTCTTTGGTGGGTCTCATGTACCTTTTCAGACCGCTGGTCATGGCTCTTCAACTAATCCACTATTGCATTCACCAAACACAACCAACAAAATAAACCATTTTCTTTATACTTCATGTCCACTTTTCACAGTGATTATGATCAATAGGTTGAAGGAGTTTACTTTTACAAACATCCTCGTGTAGAAGAGAGTTGTGAAAGATTTCTATCAATATCTTTGTGAGAAGTGGCATCTACCCCAAAACCATTCTGCTCATCTCTTACATTTTTTAATGTATTGCTCAACTTAGATACCTTCATCTCAAAATGGACAAAAAGAACCAAATACAACATTCTGAAGTCTTTTCAACAAATCCTTAATGTGCATACGCTTTCTATACTGGTGTTGCTTCCTCTTATGGTGGCAAGCTCATTCTATTTGCAATTACCTTGGGGCATTACTGCCAAATGGAAAATTTTTGAAATGGTATTGCAAATGCAATCATTCAGTATTGCAAGTGGCAAGTGTCACTGCCTTCAATCTTTAAGCTTCAAAATAGAATCAATTTTAGCCTTGTATTAAGCTCGCAATAGTCACACGCTTGAAAGCATTCTAAAATTTAGAACCCCATATTTTATGCACTTCTAACAATTACAACATTCCATGAAGTTTCTCCATGGCAGCTACTTGGAAAGTCTATATACCTCCATGCTAAAAGATTTCCCTTTTCCAGCATCAAGTAGCTATTTAAGAAACTTAACGAGATTTAATAGATTTACGACATTCCTTCATGGTAACCCGAGTGGAGCACTACCCTCACCATCAAGCTATGAGAAATAGCTTTAATTTCCTCTACCTCATTATGCCAAATGAAGTAGAACCTCCACCTTCATTTGTGTTGATTGAAAAAATTTATGATAATGACCAATGAGAATTCAATCATTGAACAATGCTTTGAAATTCATATCTTTTCATAGCCAGAGTGTCTTTCAGTAAGAGCATGTCAGGTCCCCATGTGGGCTCGACTAACAAATATCTCATTTTCAAACAAATTTTCCCCTCAAAATGACTTGATGCAACTTCTAATGCATCCGAAGTTGAAAAAATGAACTGGGTTATCATTAAAGCTTGGTTTCTAGCAAATTTGAACAATGAGCAAAATTGGTCAACCTGGCTCTAGAATCGACCTAGGAAACTAGGAAAACAGCCTCCTGGAGTCACAAAACATGTAGTAATTTGACTCAAGAGTGTAGTGAAACAAAAAAATCAAAGAAAAATATCATGAGGTGAAAGTTATTAACTATCAAAGTTGCCCTCTTGGACTTTTTGCAACAAACAACTGTTTTGAACCAATTGAAACTGATCCATTGTCATTTTGAAAAATAGAAAATCAATTCTTGGCAAGCTGCCACTAGACACAATAGATCATTTAGGTACCCTAAGCACGTGTGCAAAATAAAATTTCTTGAACCATCACTGATCGAAAGATATTGATGCTCAAAGTTGGCCTCTCAGAAAGGTTTCTAGAAATGCAAATGCAAAAGAAGATAAATTGTATTTGGTTTTTATATGCTAAAAATAGCAAATCAGATCATGACACTCTAAAAAATGACATAAAAGCTCATTTAGGTGGGGATAATTCAGAACAACACTTATTTTGATATGACATTCAACCAATCGCAAAATGCAAGAACAAATGGGAGGCCATTTTGCAAAACTGGAAGTTTGCAAACAATAGAAAAGTGTCAAAACCATCTAGTTTCGCTTTTCAAAACCTTGACAAAACTCATTGTGGGAAGCTGAAAATTGACACACATGTTCACATATGTCAATTGAATATGTCTGAAAATGGGTTTTGCACGAAAATCAACAAGCTTCAAATTATGACCCTCCAAAGTAGGTCACTCAGACTGATCCATCAGGTGGACTTCTGAAAGTGGAGGCAAAATTTTTGAAATGGGCACTTCAAATTTAGAAAATTTGAGAGTTCCATCATTGGCTCTGACTAGGGATGTATGCCCGCTGTGGGCATAGAAAGATTCCAAATCTCTGGGGAGAGTAGATCGATCTTTGAGTCCAACAGGTGTCGTCAAACTACTCCTTTATTCATTTTTTTCTTTTTCAACTTCATCTGGTGACCCCAGACCACCAAATGAAAAATGGGAATCAACATTTACCTATGTCAAGCACAATTGTGTAAAATGAGTTGATCTCCCTCAACTCATGCTTGCACTTATCAAACCTTAACACTACTACTCAGAAGGAATTCTTAGTGGTTGTGTTTGCTATAAATAAATTCTGATATTATATCATTGGATATAAAAATTTTGTGCATACTGACCATGTAGCTAGTCGTTATATTATGAATAAAGTTATTGTGGGAGGACGTATAATTAGATGGTTTTTATTACTACAAGAGTTTGATATAACCATCATTGATAAGCCAGGTAGGGATAATTTTGTAGCTGACTTTCTATCAAGAATAGTTTTGTAGGGTAATAATGAGCCTATGGAAGATGTGTTTCCCAATGAACATCTATTTTCAATATCCATTCATTCACCATGGTTTTTTGATATTGAAAATTACTTAGTAACTTGGAAATTTCCTTATTTTTCAGCAAAACAAAAAAAAAGGTTGATTAGAGAAAGCTCTCAGTTTTAATGGATTAATGGTTGTTTGTTTAAAATGTGCCCAGATCATGTAATGCAGAGATGTGTGTAGGAAACTGATGTATATGATATATTGAGAGCATCTCACGATGAAACAGGAGCAGAACATTACTCCACAATAAGAACAATACATAAAATATTGGGGGTGGGCTATTTCATACCTACTATGACTAAAGACACATCTCATTACATCAGACATTGTGATCAGTGTCAAAGAATGGGGAGACCTACAAGATCAATAGATATTCCACTACAAACACAAGTGTCACTTGAACCATTTGAAAAATGGGAAATTGATTTTGTTGGCCCAATAGATCCTCCATCAAGGGGAAATAATTTCATACTTGTATGTACTGATTATGTTACAAAATGGGCAAAATTCAAATCATTTCCAACTGCTAAGTAGAAGAAAGTTGTATATTTCATTTACAAGAATATTCTACAAAGATATGAAGCACCTAAAGCACTTGTGTCAGATCAAGGGCCACAATTCATGTCTTTGATGCTTCAGGCATTTCTAGCTAGATATCAAGTTCAACATAGGAAGTCATCACCCTACCATCCTCAAGCAAATGGACATGTAGAGGTGACTAATAGAGAACTAGAAAATATTCTCACAAAAATAGTCTCATCTAGAAAGACTGATTGGTCTGATCAGTTAACCGAAGCAATATGGGAATATAATACATGGAAGAAAACTACTGGATTTTCACCATATGAGCTGGTTTATAGAAAAATTCCTATCTTTCCTATTGAGTTTGAGTTAGAAACACTTACAACAATTGTAAATGTGGGGATAGATCTTACTAAAGTAGAAGAATAATAGAATAATGTAGTTGAATAAGTTAGATGAAATGATAACTGAAGCTTTGCACCGAGCTGAAATCATTCAAGGTCGGAGGAAACAATGGCATGATAAAAATATCCGCAGTAAGCAATTTAGTGCAGGTGATTGGGCATTTTTGTTTGATTCAAGGTTTTAGGAATTTAAAGGTAAAATAAACACTAGATGGCTTGGGCCATACAAGATTGCACAAGTATTTGATAATGGAGTTGTTTAATTAATACCTATAGAAGGAGAGAGAAAAAAACTGTTGGTAAATGGGCATAGGCTCGAGCTTTATCATAAACCAGCATCGAAGGAGGAGTTTTCCATAGAGCTTCAAGCAAGAATTGAGCATTTCACTAAAGAATATTTTTCTTCCTTAGGTGAAATGGCATGTCCTTAGATCCATTATAGATGGCCATAAATAAATAGAGTAAATCAAAAACCACAAATGGTGATTTAATTTGCAAAAAAAAACAAAAGATCCTGATCATGCTTGATCAGAAGGAAAAACAAAGCATTGGTTCTTGATAGTTCATAATAGCTTTTGATCATGATGGATCAAAAAGGAATTAAAATTATTTAAGTTTTGATTGCTTCTAATCATGCTTGATTGGAAAAATTGAAGTGACTCAAGCTCATAATATCTCTTGACCATGCCTTAAAGGAAGGAATTCAAGTGATTGAAGTTTATAATAACTCCTGATTGCTCCTAACCGCTTCCGATCAGTTATTCTTGGTGGGGCAAGAAATACAAACTCCAGATCATGTTCTGTCAGAAGCTTTCAACTTCATTTATTACTAATTCGTTTGTGTAACTGTGCAAATATAGGGTTAGTTAAATATTTTTCAAAATTAATGACATAGCATGTGGAAACAATCGGGCTCCCACAAGGGTTGAGCTCAATGTTTTTTGCATTAATTAATGTTGTTTTTTATCAAAATCAAGTCCTTTTTGTAGATCGCATGAATCAAGTGGGCATGTACTATAATTAATTGCCATCATTCAAATTTGTTATCACTGATAGGTAAGCATTTATATTGCCATGCATTTTTCAAAGGTCAAGTACATTAATTATAGTTTATAAATTTTTCTTAATGGATTAAATTATGACTATTTTATAAAGCCAAAAATATATATTTTTTAAACATACAACTGGATGGAACATTACTTAATTAAGTAATAAATGTGACAAGATGGGTTTCTAAGGTGAAGAGATCTATGTAGTAAGGATGAGATGTAATTTACACGCTTGTGTTAGTACATTGATGAGATAAAATAGGCATGCAAGTACAGGTAGTTAATATCGCATTCATTGTTATACCCTTTTTCTTATTTTAGAAGGGAAAAAATGCTGCCATTTCAAAAATGAAAGAGAATTACTATTTCCATAAAATTGATTGCAGACATTGGTGGTGAATCTCTGAGTTTTCTAAAGTTTCACAGTCTTTCCAAAAATGGGATACAAGAGAATGGCATAACCAAAGGGAATTACAATAGATGCTGAGTCAAGAAAATATTTGCAACAATAAGGATGAATGGATTTCATCCTTAAGTATGAGGGGTACAAATGGGATATAGTGCTAGAGTTTATCAGAAATTTCCATATCAATTTTATTGTGGTCAGAGGAGAACCCATTGAAGTATCTTCCGCTGTAATCAATGCCTTGTCTAGGATTCCAGCAGAAGGTGATATAATTCAACCTCGGTTGTGTAATTTTCAAGAGTCGTTGGAAATATTCCATGTTCCACCAGAACCTTTGCCAATATTTCATATGCACAAAGGAAAGAATAAGGACATTGAGCGGGGAAGTCTACAAGAACCCTAGGAATCAATTGCATTCTGCATCGTGAAATTTTTCACTTGCGAAGGTCAATTTTCCATAGTTTAAGGGCCTCCACTTAGGTTGTTGAATCATGTTCGACATGGTGCATCCAAACCAGAAGTAAGGGTTAATCTACTTGCTTTCCTTTTCTCTCAAATTATTGAAATGTCTATGAAATGCAAAGAAAAAGAAAATAGAGTAACTCATCATGGATTAATACATTTGATAGTCAAATACCATTTTATGCAAAAACCCAACTGAGAGGAAGAATGGAGAAGATTCTTGTTAAATGGTTAAAGGAAAGAGGAAAAACCAAAAATTCTTGAGAGTAAAACACTTAAGATAGAAAAAAAAAATGTTTTGATGAAAAAACTAGTCAAATTAGTAGGGAGACCTAGAAAGAAAAAACCAAAAAGTGTTTCTTTAACAAAGAAAAGAAAAATAGAGGAAGAGGAAGCCTCAAAGGAATTTGAGACTAAGGGAAAAAGTTCCAAAAAAAGAAAAATGAAAAGGTAGAAAAAGCTAAAAATAAAACAAGGTTGTAAACATAAATGATTGAGAAAGAAAAGGTAGAATCTAAAAAGACTCCTCCTATCATCAATCTTGATGAATCTAGAGAAGAAGAATTTGAAAAAGGGAAGCCTGTAAAGGAGGTATTTGAAGAAAAGGATCCTGGAAAGGAAGATTCAGAAAGAGAAGCAGGATCACAACCTCCAATGCAAAGCCCAAAATGTACTTCTCTAGAAGAACATTTGTCTACTCCTAGTTCCTCTTTTCAGGAAGTTGATGTTCCAATTATGGAAATTGAAAAGGAAGAGATAGGTCAACACAGTGAATAAAAAATCATCCACAGTGAAGGGAAGTAGCGCATGGAAGAGGAAGAAACATCATCAAATAATGTAAATTTAGAAGAAAAAGAGGAAGAATAGATTTAGGTTTCACTTAAGATATCTAAGTTAGAAAAATAATTGGTATAATTTAGAATACAAAATCTAATGTTAGAGGCTAAATTAAAGAAAAAATATGAGGAAGCGTTGAAATTTCAAACAGAAACAAGTGAGTTAGAAGAAAAATTTGAGAAGAAAATTAGTCAATTGTCCTCACAATTGGAGGAAGCAAAAGAAAATCTAACTAAAATAAATATTTAGAATTAAAAAAAGGATAGTGAGATTCAAAGGTTAAAGATAGAACTGGAACAAAGGTCTTAGACTTCTGAGATAAAAGAGGAAAAAAATCCATCCAATGAAATGTTACTTCTTTTGCCTCCACCTAAGGAGGAACATCAAGGACAACCTATAGGGCCTAGATACCTTTCTCTAACATCTATGAAGTATAAGCAACTTAATAAATAACTTTGAGAAAAATTAGATAAAGTCAAAAACAAAAAACAAAAAGCAAAGGAAAGGATAACCAAGGCAGTAGATATAACAATTGCATTAAATTGCACCAAGAAGCCTTCAGGGGTATATGGATTATTTCTCAAAGAGTTGTTTTAAAAATGGAAATTGAATCAAAATATATTGAAAAGGCCTATTAATTTTTGGACTAATTATGACTTAATGGATTGTTACTTTAATAGTCACCCAAACATCCAGAATCAAATGTGTGAGTTTTTCCAACATGGATTTATCATGGGTAATATTGATGATTCAATGCTTAATATCTACAATGGTGAACTCTAGATCAAATAATTTTTTCATTGTTAAAAAACTAGGTTGAATGGCTAGCTAGAATGGAAGAATAGAGGAAGGCACATCAAACATGTGGATTACTAATTAGGGGAGAATATCCAGATTCAATAGATTATATAAAGTGATTCAGATCCATTGCAAGACTCAATGATGTAACCCTTGTCTATGTCACTAATATGTTGAAAAATATTGCAACTTACTAGGATGTTGAAGGAAGTCTTCATCCCTTAGCTCTGCAAGCATGCACAAAAAGGTTCAGATCACTTCCAGAATGACTAAAGAGAAGGAAGCCAATAACTCCAAACAATATTAGGTGGAGCCTAGTATAGGTAAGACATGTGATCAATTTGATTCATCAACAATAATAATTCTTGATTGGAATGAGATTCAGAATACCTATAATCATCATGCCTTCACCAAAGATAAATGTATCTACATAGATACCAAATGAAGTCCTAAAACCTTGGTATGATAAGCTGGGAAAGAATAATGGTTTTTCTCTATCCACAAGAACTGCTATGGACCGTTACATATGGACATTTACTTTATTATACTTTAAGTTATATTACATGTATATAGGTAGGATGTTTGAGAGTGGTTTCAGATCTCTAGGAATTATAATGCAAATTCTAGTTTTTGGAAGATCTTAAAAATTTTAGACTTAGTCAAATTTCAGTAATCAGCAATTCAAATTTCAGTAATCAGGAGGTCAAATTTTAGTATTCAACAAGTTGTATCAAATTTATCTCTCCTTCTCTCTACTCTCTATCTCTCCACTCCCTCTCTCTATCTCTCCCTTTCTCTTTCTCTCTCTCCCCTCTCTCTCTCTCACACACCCCTCTGTCTCCTCCCTACATCTGCCTCCCCCCTCCCCTCTCTCTCTGTCTTTACCTACCTCTCCCTCTATCACTTTGTATCTCACTTATGTCTCCCTCCCTACCTCTTTCCCTCTCTAATATTTATCTCTCCTCTCCCTCCCTCTACCTACATCTTTCTCTCACTCTTTATCCCTCTCTTCCCCACTTTCTCTCTAACTCTCTCCTCTCTATCTCATAATTCTCTCTCCCTCCCTCTCACTATCCCCTCTCTATCTGACCACTCTCTCTATCTCTCTCTCACACACAAAAAACCTCTATCTCCCTCGCTAACACTCCCTCCCTCCCTCCTTCCCTCTCTACTTCTCTCTATCTCTCCTCTCCCTCCCTCTCTTGACCTCACCCTCCCTCCACTTCTTTTTCTCTCTCCCAATCTCTCTCACTATTGTCCCTCCCTCCCTCCCCCTATTTCTCTCTCAATCGATCATTTTCTCTATCTCACCATTCTCTCTCACTCACACACACACCTCTATCTCCCTACCTCTCCCTCCCCTTTGTACTCTTTATCTCTCCTCTTGCTTTCCCTCTCTATACATACCTCTCCCTCCATCACTCTCTCTCTCCATCCCTCTCTATCTCACTTATGCCTGCTTCCCTACCTCTTTCCCTCTCTAATCTATATCTCTCCTCTCCCTTCCTCTACCTACCTCTCTCTTTGTCTCTCCATACCTCTCTTTCTCTCTCACTCTCTCCTCTCTATCTCACCTTTATTTATATCTCTACCTATCACCCCCTCCGCTCTAAATCACCATTCCCTCTCTCCTAGTTTCCCTCCTTCCCTCTCACTCCCTCTCTAAATCACCATTCTCTCTCTATCCCACTTTCCCTCATTCCCTCTCAATTTCTCACTTATCCCTTTCTACCTCTCCCTCCATCCAACCTCCCTCTCTCTCTTTATCTCTATTTCTCATTCTCTCCTTAGCTCTCCACTCTCTATCTCACCACTCTCTCCATCTCACTCTCCCTCCTTCCCTCTCTCCCTCCTATCCATCCATCTCTCCTTCCATCTCTACCTACCTCTCCCTCCACTACCTACCACTCTCTCCCTCACCCATCTTTCTCTCTTACTCTCTCCTTCCCTCTCTACTCTATATCTCTCGCCCATTCCCTCTCTAATCTATTTCTCTCTCCCCATTCCTTTGTCCCCTCATTTTCTATCCTCTCACTCTCTCTCCCTCTCACACACACTTACCTCTATATCCTCCTTTCCTCTCCAACCATACCTCCACTCTCCACTTCTCTCTATCTATCATATCTCTCTACATATCCTTCCCTCTATATTTATCTTTATCTCCCCTCTCCCTCTCTTTACCCACTTCTCCCTCCATCACTCTATATCTCAACCATCTCTCTCTCTTTCTCTCTCTCTCTCTCTCTCTCTCTCTCTCACACACACACACACACACACACACACACACACACACACACACACACAAACACACCTCTATCTCCTCCCTACTTGTTTCTCCCTCCCCTCTCTAATTATATCTATCTCTCCTCTTTCTACATCTCCTACCATCTCTACCTATATTTATCTCCCCTATCCATTTTTTTATCTACCTCTCCCTTCATCACTCTGTATCTCACCTATGTTCCCCTACTTACCTAGGGTTGAGGTATTAAGGGTCAAGGGTTGAGAATTGAGGGTTGAGGGTTTAATTTATAGGGTAGAGGGTAGAGGGTAGAGGGTTTAAGGGTTGAGGGTTGAGGGTTGAGGGTAGAGGGTAGAGGGTATATGGTAGAGGGTAGAGGGTAGAGGGTTTAAGGGTGAAGGGATTAAGGGTTGAGGGTTGAGGGATTAGGGTATAGAGTTTAATTGGGTTTAAAGGTTTAAGGGTTGAGGTTATAGGGTTGATGGTAGAGGGTATTGGGTTTATGGTAGAGGGTATCGTGGTGAGGGTTGATTGTTTAAGGGTTTAAGGGTTAAGGGTATAGGGTTGAGGGATTAGGGTAGAGAGGGAGGGAAGGATGGAGGGAGAGATGGAGGCATTGATGGAGGGAGAAGTGAGATAGAGAGAAGGAGAGGAGAAAAGAGGAGAGAGTGATAGAGATATATGATGGTTGAGGATCTAATGTATAGGATTGATGGTTTAGGGTATTGGGTTGAGGGTAGAGCATAGAGGGTAGAAGGTAGAGGTTAGAGGGTAGAGGGTAGAGGGTTGAGGGTAGAGGATAGAAGGTTTAAGGGTTTAGGGTTGAGGGTAGAGGGTTTAGGGTATATGGTTGAAGGATTAGCATTGAGGGTCTAATGTATAAGGTAGAGGGTATAAGGGTTTAGGTTTTAGGGTTTAAGGGTTGAGTATTAAGGGATTAAGGGTTGAGGGTTGAGGATTGAGGGTTAAGGGTTTAATGGTTTAGGGTTTAGGGTTGAGGGTCAAGAGTTTAAGGATGAGGGTAGAGGGTTGAGGGTATAGGGTTGATGAATTAGGTTTTAGGGTCCAACATATAGGGTACAAGGTATATGGGTTGAGGTTTTAGGGTTAAGGGTTTAGGATTGAAGGTAGAGGGTTGATGGATTAAGGTAGAGAGTTTAATTGGGTTTAAGGGTTTTAAGGGTTGAGGGATTAGGGTTGAGGGTATTGGGTAGAGGGTAGAGGGTAGAGGGTGTAGAGGGTTTAGAGGTTTAGGATTTAAGGGTTGAGGGTTTAGGGTATAGGGTTGAGTGTTCAAGGTTTTAAGGGTTTAGGGTATAGGGTTGAGGGATTAGGGAAGAGAAGGTGGGATGGAGGGAGGGAGAGTCCTAAGAGAGAGATGGATGAATTAGGAGAGAGATAGAGGTTAGATGGTTAAGGGTAGAGGGTAGAGGGTTTAAGGGTTAAGGGTTTAGGGTTTAGGGTTAAGCGGAGAGGGGGGAGAGATAGAGGGAGTGAGTGAGTGAGTGAGTGAGAGAGAGAGAGAGGGGGTAGGAGGGAGAGTCTTGAGAGAGAGAGAGGGAGGGAGTGGGATAGAGATAGAGGGTAGAGGGCTAAGGGTAGATGGTTAAGGGTTAAGGGTAGAGGGTTTAAGGGTTTAAGGGTTAAAAATAGAGGGATAAGGGTAGAGGGGATAGACATAGAAGGAGTGAGTGAGTGAGAGAGACTTGAGAGAGGGAGAAGGGGTAGGAGGGAGAGAATTGAGAGAGAAAGAGAGAGAGGGAGTGGGAGAGATGGAGGTTTTTAAGTGTTTAGGGTTTAGGGTTTAGGATAGAGAGAGAGAGAGAGGTAGAGAGGGAAAGAAGGTAGAGATATTGAGAGAGAGGAGGCAAGGAGGGAGAGAGAAATGGGTATATAAGAACAAATAGGTAGAGAGAAGTAGATATGAAAGAAGAGATATAGGAAGAGGTAGGGATGGAGATAGAGGTGAGAAAAAAACAAAGAGAGGTCTAGGTATATAGAGGTGGGAGGAGATAAAGAGAAGTAGAGGGTAGAGTGTTTAAGGGTTTAGGGTTTAGATTTAAGGGTAAAGGAGAGAGATATATAGGGAGTGAGTGAGTGAGTGAGTGAGTGAGAGACCCGAGAGAGGGAGAGGGGGTAGGAGGGAGAGAATTGAGAGATAGGGAGAGAGGGAGAGGGGGTAGGAGGGAGAGTGAAGGGAGGGAGGGAGAGAGAGAGAGATAAAGGGTAGAGGGTTTAAGGGTTTAGGGTTAAGGGTAGAGTGGAGAGAGATAGAGTGAGTGAGAGATAGAGACCTGAGAGAGGGAGAGAGGATAGGAGGGAGAGTCTTGAGAGAGAGAGGGAGTGAGTGGGAGAGAGATAGAGGGTAAAGGGTTTAAGGGTTTAAGGGTTAAGGGTAGAGGGCTAAGGGTAGAGTTGACAAATAGAGGAGTGAGTGAGTAAATGAGAGAGAGAGATTTGAGATAGGGAGAGGGGGTAGGAGGGAGAGACATGAGATAGAGAGAGAGAAAGAGAGAGAGGGAGTGGGACAGAGATAGAGGGTAGAGGGGAGAGAGATACAAACTTGGGAGAGGGAGAGGGGGTAGGAGAGAGAGAGAGAGAGAGAGAGAGAGAGAGAG